>CAUYQV010122441.1:0-35283 GCA_963574575.1 Galagoides demidoff | reverse complement strand
CATCACAGCTCATAGCAACCTCCAACTCCTGGGCTCAAGCGAGTCTCCTGCCTCTGCCTCCCAAGTAGCTGGGACCACAGGCACCCGCCACAACGCCCGGCCATTTTTTGGTTGCAGCTATCATTGTTGTTTGGCGGGCCCAGGCTGGGGATTCGAACCCGCCACCTTAGGTGTACGTGGCTGGCGCCTTAGCTGATTGAGCCACAGGCACTGAGCCAGTGCACTTGACTTTTAAAGTAAACTCGTGCATGAGGCCAGGGACAGTTTCCTGCCCTTCAGTTCCTGGAAGGTGCTGGGGAGTGAGTTGAGTGAAATGATACCTTGACGGGTAGTTCAAAGAGTCTGGAGCAGTGAGGTTCATTCTTAAAATCAATACAGTAAATATTTAAACATATAAGGCTTGGCAACTTAAGAACTGAGTACTGATTCCAAATAAAAAAAGAACAATTCAAATTCATAAATATTAACTCTGTATTTAAAGAAAGAGGGTTGGTTTGTACCACCATATTTTATAACCAGTAGAAGCATTTTTATTTGCATAATTTTTCAGGAATCATGTTTTCTAAAAGTGCATAGAAATTGGAATGAGAAGGGTTCAAAACTCCCATAAAATTAGTCTTTTCCATAGAAAACGTTTTGTGCGTGGCCATTTCATCTGGAAAATAAATATTACTGACATTCTTCAGGGAACAAAAATTCTGCCCGTTGTAGGACAGCACAGATTTTAGGGAATATATCAAGTTATTTAAAGTTAACCATGCTATTGTTGCAATAAAAGATCTGCTTTCCTCATTACATTTGACAATAGCAATTTAATCCCTAATATAATTTTTGTCCATCTGAAGCTTTTATTAAAAATATTGTTTAAGTGCCTGCTATGTGTCAGACCATATGTAATGATAAAGAAAATATAACTGATGCTCTTGAGGAACTTAGAATCTAATAAAAGAGAGAGATAGACAAGCAGATAATTATCTTGTAAGTTGGTAAAGTTTCCGTTAGTGGTTTGAATGCATGACTGTGGCATAGTAATACAGAGGATGATAAATTTAAGGACATTAACACTGTAGAGAGATCATTAAGGGTGGGAACAAAAAGGATCTGAAATTAGCACAACGATTGGAAAGTTGGAGAAGTCGGATTCAAGAAACAACTAATAAGAATAATAAGAGTGGGCATCGACCAACTATTGGGGAAAAGAAAACATCATTACAAAGTCTAAATCGCTGACTTTAATAAAGCAGTAGGTGGATGAATAGTGGTCTCAAAAACTGAAATCTGGGTGCAGAAAAAAGAGGCAGGCAGGGGAGGAAGACGCTCTATGTTTGAGGTACCTGTGGTTATCCAATTAGATATGCTCAAGAAAATGGCTCTTGAAATCTAGACCTCTCAGGAGAGGCTGGCGATAATGTTTGGGAAATATTAATACCAAGGTGCTGGTGACCATGAAAATCCACAGGACCAAATGGCATCCCTGTGGGAGACCCTGGAAAGGAGGAGAAGGAGCAGTCATCAGATAGAACCAGAGGCTTTTTTCATTTTCAGTAAGCACTACTCTGCTTTGTCTAGCAATGGCATTTAAATTTTGTGACGGACTTAGGGAATAGGTGAGGTTATATACATAATTTTACACATACAAATCTCCCATGACCATCACTGTTATATTGGTATTGTATAAGCCTGTCATTTGGAGGGAGAGACCATCACTTCATCTATATTATCCACAGCCCAGCCTGTGAAAAGTGACAAGTTATATTTCATTTTGGAATATAATCTACTCCCACAGAATGGGGAGCCTAACCAATTTCTGAAGTAACAGAATCCATTCATTGGAGCTCGTTAATATCTTGCTGTAATGCAGGGTGCACAGCCAGTCTTAATTAAGTGCACGTTAGCTCCCAGGCTCTTCATTTAACTTAGTAACTTTGTACTTGCTCCGTAATGACTGGGTTTGTGACACTCTTAACCTCAAGACCTGCTTACCAAAGGATAACAAAATATCTCTTGATGTTGGAAAAGAATTAAACAATAATTCTCTAGTAATGACTATTTCTGAAGGTTCTAACAAGTAAAATATTGTCAAGTAGCTGACTTGTAAAAACATCAGATGATTGAGCAAATTTAGGGAAAGCTATTTTCTCTCTCCTATCTCCTCTTCACCCTGTCTCTGTCCGCACGTTGATACTTTTTCCAGGCCACTAGTTGAAAAAGTTTGGAGAATATCCCACCACATTTATAAAAATTCTTTATACAACCATCTGGCTGCTTCTCACTCTTCACGACAATTATTTCTGACTATTAAATAATTAGAATGAGAACATATGGCAAGCCCGCTTGTCCAGCTGGGGTGCTGGCTGCCTTGTTTTTGGATTTCAGGTGTGTAAAGCTTTCTCTGTTATGAATGCATCATTTGGACATGTAGTCTTGAACAAATGCATTGTCATAAAAATTCCTTCTAATATGACACTAGCCCAGGTATTTGTGTTGATTATTATAGATGGAGGAGCAAAATCCTAAAAACCGTTTAAATGAATCATGTGGGAGTTAGACACAGACTCTATGTCTATAAATACTCTAGTCCAGACTTCTGTTTAGAATTGTGTTGACTGAAACTTTTGTTCATTTTTCCTCAAGCATTTGGTTACTTATGTTATTTAGTAAACTATTATCCATCTATGAATCTTCCAGATTTTACCCATGTCATCAATATTTCCTACTCTCTTGGAAAATATCAGTGTGTTTTTTTCTTGTTTGAGTTTTGAGTGCAGGTAAGCTAAGATTATAGGCACAAATCTTGTCTGTTTGTTTTTATTTATTTTTTTTCTGTTATTGTTTTTATTATTGGGGATTCATGGAGGGTACAAAGAACCAGTTTACACTAATTGTATTGGCAGACCAAATCCCTCTTATAAATGTTCCTCCCCAGGAGGTGTGCCAAACACTGTGACTACCCCAGCCCCCATCTCCTTCCCTCTCTCCACTCCCCCATACCCCCACTTCCCACTGTGTACTAGGTCATCAATTGTCCTCTCATCAGAATTGAGTACTTGGATTCTTGCTTCTCCATTCTTGTGATGCTTTACTAAGAAGAATGTGTTCCACCTCCATCCAAGTTAGTATAAAAGATATAAAGTCTCCATCTCTTTTAATGGCTGAATGGTATTCCATGGTTTACATATACCACAGCTTGTTAATCCATTCCTGGACTGGTGGGCATTTAGGTTATTTCCACATTTTGACAAGTGTAAATTGAGCTGTGATAAACAGTCTAGTGCAAGTGTCCTTATGATAAAAGGATTTTTTATTTCTTCTGGGTAGATGCCTAGTAATGGGATTGCAGAATCAAAGGGGAGGTCTAGTTTGAGTTCTTTAAGGATTATCCATACTTCCTTCCAAAAAGGTTGTATTAGTTTGCAGTCCCACCAGCAGTGTTAAAAGTTTTGCCTTCTCTCCACTTCCATGCCAGGATCTGCAGTTTTGAGACTTTGTGATGTGGGCCATTCTCACTGGGATTAGGTGATATCTCAGGGTGGTTTTGATTTGCATTTCTCTGATGATTAGGGACGATGAGCATTTTTTCATATGTTTGTTAGCCATTTGTCTGTCTTCTTTGGGAAGGTTCTATTCCTCTTCCTTGCCCATTGATACAAGGGATTGTTGGCTCTTTATATGTTGATTAATTTGAGTTTTCTATAGATCCTAGTTATCAATCTTTTGTCTGATTCATAATATGCAAATGTACTGAATAGCTTCTGTACAGCTAAGGAGACAACAACCAAAGCAAATAGACAATCATCAGAATGTTATTGTTTTCTTAGATAGAGTCTTACTTTGTCACCCTTGGGTAGAATGCTGTGGTGTCATAGCTCACAGCAAACCTCAAACTCCTGGGCTCAAGTGATCCTCTTGCCTCAGCCTCCAAAGTAGCTGGGACTACAGGCACCTGACACAACACCTGGCTATTTTTAGAAATGGGGTCTTGGTCTTGCAGACTGGTCTCGAACTTCTGAGCTCTAGCAGTCCTCCTGCCTTGGCCTCCTAGAATGCAAGGATTAGAAGCGTGAGCCACTGCACCAAGCCTAAATCTTGTATTTTGTAAAAAGCACATCTACCTGGTTGAACATGTAATAATATGAAGAAAAAGGCATTGATATCATTACTGGAAAAAAATAGAAGGCCTCCTACTACCTGTAATGAACATTTGTGAATCACTTTAAATGAGGGTTGCTTGTCCATCAAAGGTAAAAATCTGCCTTGATATTATCCTTGACTAAATACTGGCACCATTATTTTCTGCTTTGAAAACTGTTACCAAAACATGCATTCACTGAAGATACCAGTTTTAAAGTCTAGGATATTATGTAAGAAAATCAAAAGTTTAATAATTTTAGTTTTAGGGTTTTTTTTTTTTGTTTTTTTGGGTTTTTTTGCAGTTTTTGGCCGGGGCTGGGTTTGAACCCACTACCTCTGGTATATGGGGCCAACAGGCGCCACCAATAATTTTAGTTTTTATGGGCACACTTTCAAAAATTCTGTTTTTTCTTACTACTGCTTACCACTACTGGGATGTGTTTTTACATATAACTTATAAAACTTTTAGGACATTCATACAATGTATATGTTCGGTATGAAAAGATGAAAGAGGGCTAGAGTAAACAGATACTCTCCCATTCAAACCACAGCCTGAGTACAATTTTGTTTAATGCAATGACCAAAATCAGCCCAGGAAATGATTTAATGGCAAAACGGAACTGGATGCTGCAGGGAACGTCATCCAGACCAATGAGACTTCTCCCAGCCCGGGTCCAAGGACAAAGGAAAAGAAATTCGGAAGTTAAGGTTTTTCTCTACTTAATCCTATTCTTATTTTTCTGGTCTGATGTATCATCTATCCCCAGATGCTGAGAGTACACTTCAAATCCAGCATTAACCAGGAAAAATCTAAGAAGTAGGTTACATGGTAAATGTCTTTTTGTTTTAAGCAACAAATATCACTTAATTCATCTGACCTTTAAAATTACCCCGTTAACATGCATTTAAAATGAACTGATGCTAGAATTAAAGAGAGTGAATATTTCTGTGAAATTCATTCCAGGGATGAGTTTCCAGAAATACATTTACACTATGTAGCAAAAATGTCTGTATAAATGCATTACATTCTTAATAGTCGCTTTGGTCACTTTATTAAGGAAAAGCAAGAGATGCTTCTATTTACTCTTAGAGAAATAGCATATCATCAACTTCTTCTACTTAATTGGAAATGAAGCTTTTATAAGACCATTTCCCACAGCCCCTAAACACCTGTCTGGACAAATAATTTTATTACGTTTGTATTTTATCACGGAGGTAAGATTGTCTTCTCCTTCTTCCTTTTTTTTTTTTTTTGACTTTCTTAGCGTTTTGTTTTTTTTTTAAATTAAATCATAGCTGTGTTCATTAATGCAGCCATGGGGTACAAGGTGCTGGTTTTATATACAATTTGAAATATTTTCATCAAACTGGTTAACATAGCCTTCATGGCATTTTCTAAGTTATTGTGTGAAGACATTTATATTCTACATTCATTGTCTTCTTGAGTCTTTTCTCTTTGGTATTTATTGAAGATGGAACAAAGAACTTTCTTTTTAATCTAAATCATGGGTAAATTTTATCTTTCCTGGAACTTGACCTCGGATGGCACTGGATGGCACTTTTCTCTCTCTTGATATCTTTCTACTGTGCTTCGTGTTATTTGGTTGTTCCCAGGCTGGGAAATCAATGATTCATTGACGAGTCCTGATGAACTATCTAATTTCTGCTAAACCATCATGGCTTAAAATAACTAATAGATTCCTATCTTCTCAGGGAGCATAGTTGCTTGTTTACATGTAGCCAAAATCCAAAGGCATGCCTGGTGTTAGAAGTTCCAGGCTGAAAAACAGAGACATACAGGGGAACAATTTGAGGCAAAAGGAACTTTATCAGTAAAAATTAATGTGGCCCTTGTGGATGGTGATGCTATGGCCTGGACTTTTTCGTGTAGTTATCACATCAAACCTACTATTACACTGACAGACAAGTGTTCTGAAAACATGGACACTGTCCCCTCTTGGAGAAGGGGTCTTTGGTCTTTTTCCTGTAGGGCAGTGGTTCTCAAACTGTGGGTCACGACCCCTTTGTAATAATGAAAATACATTGCAGCATTAGGGAGGTTGAGAACCACTGCTGTAGAGTCTCTCATTCCATCCTCAGGAAGGAGATTGGGCCTTTTGTAGAATTTGAGGCTTGTTTACTCACACTGTCCACTGCACCTGGTCTTTGATTAGAAGTTCTCAGTTTCCCACCTATTGGGTGAACATCACAAGTATCGTTGGGTTGATGCTGTGGGTTCTTCATTTGTGTATTTAACGAACCACAGACTCAGAATATTTGGGAAAAAATAGACGGCTTCATCTCTACCAAATATGTACAGACTTTTTTTCCTCATCATCATTCTGTGAATAATACAGTATAAGCACTATGTACATAGTATTTGCATTATATTTGGTATTAGAAGTAATATAGAGATGATATAAAATATGGAAAAATGTGCATGGGTAATATGCAAATACTAGGCCATTTTTATCAGGACTTGCTTGAGTACCCATAGCTTTGGCATCAGTGAGGGATCCTGAAACCAATCCCTCACGAATACTGAGGGACAATTATATACAAGTAGATAGAGTTGTGAGCTGGAAGATGCTGTGATAGTTCTGCAGGCTAGAGTATTAATAGTAGTAACTTATTAACCAGCCTAAGCATTTTCCATTAAGAATGGTGTAATTTTTTCCAGGCCAACCTCAGCCAGAATACGAGAGTAATAGGTGGGCTTAGAGTCAACTGTAGGCTCTATATATTGGTCCACAGCAGCAGACTAAATGGCCAACTTCACGTATACGTAATAGCAGAAGATTTTTTGGTTGGTTTCCCTTGGTAATTTTAGAGTAATCATTAATGCCATATTGCCCTCTGTTACCTTCAGAAACAGACACCAAATCCTGTTCAGCCCAATTTCCAGTCTGCCAGCCTAGAAAAATAGACGAGTTACATAGAATAAAATGGTTCCAAGTTGAGGATTTAGACAATTCACAGGAATCACAAAGACTTGATGGCTTGACTTACTTTTCGAGCTTGATATACCTGTTTGAGCTACATTAAGAAAAACAGAGTCCAGTACTTGCCACACTAACATGTTTGGAAGTGCAAAGTAACAAGTTAGGTCACGTGTCCAGTGGTAGAAGGCTGCTGCCTAAGACATAGCCCTAAACTAATTAGTCCACTGGGGGAAAATTTGGTTCTGGTTTTCTATCTGTACTTGGCTGATCGGCAAACAACAATAAATTTGAGGTCAGTGGAATTTAGAAAACCTGATGTGAGTGTGGTTGCCCCACTTGTTTGTGAGAAAGGATATGTAAACAGTTGATTCCATCAAGAAGAACGCCTAGGTCAGATAACTACTGAGATTCTCAGAGAAATCTTATAGGTTTTCCTCTACAGAACAACTAGAGCACTTAATTAAATACACTCAAATGACTGCCAGTCTCATTTCAAGGGTGTGATGCTTTTGAACTATACTCCAGAAAAAGATACTCTGTAAAGCTTTGCACGTGAAAGAAAATTTGAATAGATATTTTCAACTAATTTTAAGCATAACTAGGAACAGGATATTCGTAAGTCCATCAAACTTAGATGATAACATCAAGAGAGAAAAGAAAATATATATGTCAATTGGGCAGGTTAAAATTCTTTTCTTATAGGTCAAAGCAAAAATCAAAACATTGCCTAAATTATATATTTTAAGATACCCACTGTTGTTAGGTTTTATATATTTTTACACTGAGGAGCAAAACGCTTAGTTAAGCAGTTTTGCAGGACGGCTGTAAGTAATAATTTCACCTTAGATTTGCTAGTTTCAGACAAAAGTATTTGTTGCAAGTCGCTTGAACATGCATTTCTATTATGTTTAAATGAACAGGTATTGTAAATCTCTACACAGTCAATCACTGTCTTTTGAATTTATTTGTTCACTGGGTAGGTATTGTGTGAGGAGGGACTAGTCACAGAGTGTCACTCTTATGACTGACTAGAGTTGGTCGGAAGAACATCTCTGATGATTGAGGCTCAGGAACACACGAAAATAAATGAGTGCCTATACAGTTGATATTTGTTAAAGCTTTGTGCTACTAACGTACCTATAATTTCAGATTTTTAATAAAATTCATTCTTTTTTTTTAGCACAGGCAAACAACCTTATAGTAAGAAGATGCTTCTTTCTGACTCACTGTAAAGAGAACTTGCACTTGAAGTTGTTTTTACAAGACAGTCAGGAATGAGTTTACGGTCGTCTCTACTGTTTACTCTCTCAGTTCTCCAGGGACTTGGGGTGACGGTAAACACACTAAGCAACTAACATGGCATCTGCTAATCAATCAAAATAACAGGGACATTTAAGCCCCACTGGGGTGTACCTGCTGTTTATCAGCTGGGCAGGGAACCAATGATTTCTTTCCTTATAAAAGAAAGCAGAACAAACTGGCTTATGAGGAAATCAGACACTGGTCAATCTACTTGGTTCTAACCCTTTAAAATCTCACATCTGTAATCCTAGCACTCTTGGGAGGCTGAGGCGGGAGGATTGCTTGAGCTCAGGAGTTTGGGAGGATTGCTTGAGCTCAAGAGTTTAAGAGCAGCCTCAGCTAGAGAGAGACTCTCTCTGTACTACAAGTAGAAAAAAATTAGCCAGGTGTTCTGGTGGGCACCTGTAGTCCCAGTCACTTGGGAGCCTGAAGCAGGAGGATCCCTGGAGCCCAGGAGTTTGAGGTTGCTATGAGCTAGCATGATGCTATGTCACCCTAGCTTGGGGCAACAGAGTGAGACTGTATCTCTACATAAGTAAGTAAGCAAATAAATAAATATAATATATATAAATAAAATACAGTCACATGAGGATTATTTCAATTCTTCTAAAATACAAAATGTTAATACAACATCTTTCTTGAAACATTTATTCAAATTCTATAAAGTTTGGCTTCCTTTCAGATAACCAGGATTAACATATTTAATTTTAAAAACCATAAATATTGGAATGATCATCCTTCACATGCTATAATTTATATGTCGATTGCTCATTCACACTGATCGAGGACCACCGTCTAACTGAGGACAGGAAGAATAAGAGCCACAGAGCTAGAAGCATAGTTTTATTTCATAACCCTGAAATGGTTGCAAGGAAGAGGGGAGGAGTGTCATATTAGTCAGGGTGGGGTCTGCAATAAAAAGGGTGTGATGTTAAGAATAGAGCCAAGATAAAATAAAATGCAGTGTACAAGATGGTTTATATATGCATTTATAGACCAATATCCTCCGTGGGACATAGCTTTGTCCAAAAAGCTATTGAATTAGCCATCTACCATGACAACTGGCCGTAAGTCAAAATTCCTGCAGAGCTCTGTGGCACTAATAATTCCAATAATTTTCACTGAATAGAAGATCCGTGAGGGTTAATTAGAGTTGGAGTCAAGCCAAGTGTTACTGTGAAAATGGAAGTGTGTGTCAGGAGCAGGGTGCGGCGGCCCCAGATTTAATAATGTTTCTCATCATCGACACTAGAAACATGACGTCAAATTTCTCTCTGAACCTGATGTTACAACTCTAACAATTTGGCCAAAGCTCATAAGGTATCAAGCTACATTTCTCTTGGACATATCAACATCACAATGCTTGTTCCTGTGGTCTGATGTATTTGCCTAAGTACAGGGCAAAAATCTAAGTACAGGGGTAAGTACAGGGAGGAAAAAATGTCCTTTGGATTCCTGTAGCTAAGCAATACAGAAAGGATCATTGTAATAGGAAAGATGTACTATTGTGAAATTAGTTAATGATATCTCCTTTTTAACCTCACTTTGTTTTCCCTGGTCTGTTTCCAGGGCCCTGAGACCATGGTGGGACCCCTCTGATGGCCCACACCCCACCTTGGACATGCTCCTCTGGTCTTTTCTAGAGCCTTTCCCAGATTTTTCCAAGGTCATCAAAGTACCTCTGTCACTAATTCCATTCTCACAGGGCCTTCTTTTCTACTTGCTAATCTGGTATTTTAATTGTGAATGTGCTAATTGGCCAAAACCTAGTAATGTTCATTTTCACATAAAATATCATCAGGCCTCACAATTCACTGATTGTGTATTTGAAAAATTGCCGACTCAATAACATCCATGTGTAAGCCCCAAATCAATTCTTGTGGTGCTTTTTCAGTCGACAGCAGACGAGAAAGGGGTGGGAACATTGAGCCGTCCAACTTGCAAGTTCTCAGCTGAGGTCTAAGGAGATAAATCTCTGCCTTGATGGAGCTCTTATTCTATAAAAGAGTGTCCTTTCCATGGCTTAATTACTGTCACAGTTTTTGCCTTTTTGGCCTTTTAGGTGGTGCTTTCCCTGTTTGAAATGTCCCCCTTGTGCAGTGCCGGGATCTGTATACCATTCCTAAGGGCAAGGAGCTGTGATATGCCTGGAGGAGAAAATAGATGTGGAGATGGGCTTTGTTCAGATGGGCTGAGAGCACTTGGGCCTTGAGTTCAATGTTAATGAAGCCACCGTGTGTTATATAAGGTGTCTTTAAACAGAAACACACATAAAAGAAGGTTACCTATTGATTAGTTGATGAAAATATTGTGGTCAGAGGCTCGTAGGAACCTGACCCAATGTTTCCTCCTCAGTGTTTGCAGCGACTTGATAAAAGTAACTTCCATGAGCAACAAGAAGGGACTGTATTTACTTCCTTCTACAAAATAGTTCAGTGTTAGTGATAAAATTGTAGTTGAACACCTAAAGGAAGAATTAAAAACAAGCAACGGAGCAAGCCGGGTGGAGGGAGGTGAAGTCGTTTAACCAAAGAACCATTGTTGCCTATCATGTTTGAGCCCAAAACTCAACTCTGAGATTCCAGGCAATAGAGGCCAAAAAACAAAAGGTAATGAGTACCACAGCTTTTCTTATCAGATTAAAGAAAATATATCAGTTTGGAGGATGGGTGGAGGAAGGGTAATTGGTGAGACCACATCTACAGTGCATTTTACAAGGGTACATGTGAAATATACTAAGTGTAGAGTATAAATGTCTGAACACAATAACTAAGAAAATGCTGTGAAGGCTATGTTAACCAGTTCGATGAAAATATTTCAAATGGTATATAAAACCAGCACATTGTACCCCATGATTGCATTAATGTACACAGCTATGATTTAATAAAAATATTACATACTATGAGTAACTTTATGGCACAAAGCACATTGCATACAGTTTCTAGTAGTGTAATAAATGAGGTTGAAAAAGACTTCCTATGACTACAATTGAAAAGCCCAAGGTGAAGGAGCTATGTTGTTGTTCTGTGAAGGCATTTTACAAGGCTCTACTATTCTAGATATTTCTGAGACTTCCATAAAAGGCAGGCTTTGTTATCCATATAATATCCATCTATATTCTCGAGAACTTCAGCTGAAACCATTCTAATTGATGGAAATGCCCAGTTCTCTGGTGAATTGGAGAGAGAGGGATGTTTGAGAAGGCTTCCCTGTGGCATCTCCACAACCCCTGTAAAAAGACAGCATCTGTCTTTGCCTCCAGATTGAGAGTGAACATGGGCAGCCCAGAACATTGAGGAATGCTGTGGTTTCCAACCTACAACGGACTCCCAATTGGAAACATTATGTTAATTAGAAATATCATGTGGTAGATGTACATCTAAGGTTAGATGTATCTGAAGCTTCCCATTCCTTGACTTTTTAAAATTTCCATGTTTATTTTTACTTGTTAGTTCCTTCTGTCACTGACATTACACATCTTCTGATATGATGTGGAAGAAAGTATAACACATAGGCTCATATAGTGAGGAAAGAAGTGTTAAGGGGAAAAAAAAATGGGGGGAAAACTCATTTAAACCTCCCCATATATACCTATTTCATGAATCAATTGTGGATGTCCAAATTGTTGAGCATAATTTATCCAGAATTTTTAGATCTGGATATTAACCCAACTCTTGTCAGAATTCATAAAATAAGTTCTTTATAGCTGTCTCATAAGTGCATTATCAGCAATTTTTGTACTGTAGAGTTTTTTTATATTGAGTCTTGATCCTTCATATCATTAAAATACTAAATGAGAAAAATTCATTGAATTTATTCATAAATGCATGTACCTCTGCTTCCCCAGACTACAAATAAGGAGCCATTTAGATGAGAATGGGCTGTTGACCTACAGGAGAAAAACAACAGAGCTTCAGTGAACAGAGGGGAAAAAAAATTAAAACCATAATAGTTTATAAAAGACATCAACAATTGAATTTTTTAAATTAAAAAGAGTAAATAAAAAATTTAATTTAATTAGATAGGACAAATACAATTAAATGGCTATGTAGTTTGATTTATTGGAAATAACATGAGTCTTTTGCAGATTAACTATAGGCAGTATCTTACCAGAATGTAATGCATTCTGGGAAATATTGTGAAAATGTCTCAACAACTCATGGTATGAGGGGAGTTAGTGACGCGCTGTCTGTTCCCAAGGAGCCAAAAGTAATATAAAATCTTCTATTACCACGTTGTAGATACAATCTTTGATGACATAGGTCTAGCATATTAGACATATTGTTTTGTTCTTTCAAAGAAAATAACTCACTTTGAAAAAAATAAAGAAATAGACTATTTGGATGACAGCACAAACAGTGCAATATAAAGATAGCAATGGTGTCAAGTGGAGCCATTGCCTGGACGGCAGCTCCTCTTAAGGAGCTCTTACATGCTCATTCCTGAGTTGATTTTTTTTTAAGTCTGCATTTGGTATTGTAATGTTGCCTGTTCAGAAATGTTGATGTGTAATGAGAGAAGGTACACAGTTTGAATGTTGGGACATCAAGGCTTACCTTACCCAACTTTGGCTCTCATGGTCTGGAGAAGTTGAAGGTCTTGTTCCCACGTGACATTGATCAGTGATCCTGACAGCTATTTGGTGAGCCTGTGAAGTTCTTCTCAACAGAATGGCAGCATTTAGTCAACTGTTTTTGTAATTAACTTGATATAGTAGCTTTCAATTGTCATGGCCACCAGATAATACTCTGTTCTCCCACTTCTCACACCCACTTGTACTATAAAGAAGGTAGACCACTTGGAAATATTTAAACTGTACAGACCAAAACAGATTTTAGAGATATCTTTCTAAAACCATTTGTAATAGAAAAATAAATAGACCTCTAAGGTATTCCTGTCTCTCGTAATCCATGAAAATAGAATTGGTTTGATCACAGAAGTACCACTCTGTTGTTCCCTAGGAAATATTTACTCATATTTCTAAAACAATAAATGAAAGGTAGACTTAAGTTAGAAACATAATCTAGTTCAGTCCCTTGTAATTTAGCAAAATATACTCTTCCTACATAAACCATCAATATACTGTGTATTAAGACCCTCAACTCTAAAGTATAATTGACATACTCCTAGATTATCTTTTTATACCCTGCCCCAAAACAAATAAATCAGGTCAGCCATATTACAAAACCATATTCTCAACTAAAACAAACAACAATAACAATAAAAAATATTTACCTGAGTTTGTCTAAAAGGCAGATTTAATTTAAATCAATAACATTTAAAACATTTACCTGAGTTTGTCTAAAAGGCAGATGTAAATATAATTACATTTGCATACAATGTTACATAGTAAGCAATTTTCCTGGGACACAAGGTTACACAAAGTGAAGTGCATTGATAGGTTTATTTAAAAACAAACAAGATTTTTAACAGTATGTCACTTTTCATAGATTAGGGACCCAGGTTAGTAAAGGAAAGGGCTTCTACAGTGCTCTTCCTTCTCCCATTGATTTTCGTGCCTCTGACTTCTGAAGACTATATTTAATATTTATTCCTACATCAAGCGTTGGGTTGTGTTTAAAAACAACAGGCTGTGGATTCTGGATTCAAACTCCAGGCCTGCCCATTATTAGCTGTGTGCTCTTGGGCAAATTTCCATGTTTCAGTCTTTTCATTCACAAAACATCTAAGGATTATTGTAAGGATTCAATCAAGTAATAGAGGAAAGTGCTCATCATAATCACAACTCAACAGGAACTTGCTACTATTCGTTTGAATTCCAGTCTGGCAACCCAACAAGTGATTGTTAATATTAATTCTACTTACCACACTTAAAGTAAGTAGAATAAAGTATTTCAGCAAATGTCTATCAGTTTTGTTTTCTAGGTGTATCACATATATGGGTGTTGTCTCCCTATGTTAATTTTTAGCTCCTGTTAGAAATTATTGATTTTTACATTTTACAATTTTATTGGTTTTAAAAATATGCAATACATTCATGTGGTCCAAAATTCAAGAGACAAAAAGTAAAAAGTGTTCTTTTCTTGCTTGCCTCCTGCCCTAGTTCCTCTCCCCAGAAGTAAACCTTCAAAACTCTATCTTACACGTATACAATTAAATAATTACATACACACATTCTTCTTTTCCCCTCCCCCCCCATGAGATTTAGCATATTATTTAGGGTTGCTTAATTAAATATAGGACATCCAGTTAAATGGGCACTATCTGGGACACACTTACACTAAAAAAAAAAAAGTTGATGTTTTATCTGAAATTCAAATTTCACTGGATGTCCTGAATTTTACTTGCTAAATCTGACATCCCTAAGTAACTACTCACATTATTCTGGATCTTGTCTGCTGTTTGTTTTTTTTTATCTTTTTCAAATTAGAATTATCTGGAATAGTCTTCCGTCTCCTCAAGCCCAAGCCACGTATATGCAGATCAATTTCGTCAGACTCTCTCAGGGTTGTACTTGGGCAAAAATATTTAATTGATGAATAATTTACATACAAAAGTGTACCCATTTTAAGTATACAGGTCAAGGAGTTTTGACAAATCTATGCACCTTTTTTTTTTTTTTTGAGACAGAGCCTCAAGCTGTCCCCCTGGGTAGAGTGCCCGTGGTCTCACAGCTCACAGCAACCTCCAACTCCTGGGCTCAAGCCAGTCTCCTGCCTCCACCTCCCAAGTAGCTGGGACCACAGGTGCCTGCCACAACACCTGGCTTTTTTTTTTGGTTGCAGCCATCGTTGTTGTTTGGCACACCCAGGCTGGATTCGAACCTGCCACCTTAGCCACTTGAGCCACAGGCGCCGAGCCATATGCACCTGTTTTTATTTAATATATTTTGGTGATCGCTCAAAAATCGGTGCTTAAATTGTAAATGCTTTGGCATTATATTTAATGCTGCATCGCTCTGTAGGACGTGAGCGTTCTGCATGTGTTTCAGATAAACACAGGTCAACTAACAACAGTCATTAAGTTGGCTTTATGCACAAAATGAGAAATGTTATTTAAGAGTGCTTGTAAGTGCAACACTCATTACAAAGAAATGCAAGCAAAGGTTGCAAAGAAACGGTTGCAGACAAAACTTTGTACGGAGATACCATCTACTCCCTCTCTGGATCTCCCCATTGGGCTGAGAGGTTCTCCAGGTGTTTTATGTAAACTATGTAACACTAAACACTCCTATTTACACCAGAGGGATCTGAGACCCAGGTCAAAGAAATTGTTCAAACCACATAGTATTCAAGGGAGCTAGAATTCCAGCCACATGTCTAACCCCAAATTCCTAGCCCTATTTAGAAACTCCTATTTTTAATTTGGAAAATGATTCAGAACAGCTGTTTCTGTTTCTCAGCAGCTGACTATCTCTGCTAAAATGCCTTTAGCACTGGTTAAGAGAAACCAAACAGGTAAAATTTCTTCAGCTCAAGTTTCTTTGATCTCTATTTAAAGCCTTTACAAGGTAGTTCTGGATTTTGTGTTTGTTGGTTCACCTGCCTTGGCTCACCTGAGCGTGAAGGGTTTAAGAAAAAAGAGTTGAAAGGCCAGGACTGGAGTTGTGATTTAAGGGGAAAGGTAACAGTGTGTCGTCTTAGGGATCTTGATCAGTCCCTTCAAATTGTGTGTGCATGTGTCATATCCATGTCTCGATCGGCCACTAAAATGAAAGAATTGAATTAAAACCCTCAGGGAGGGTATCTCTTTCTCCCACTTGCCAAATATCTTCCTTCTTTTCCTTTATGGGCGTGTTTTTTTGAAATGCATGAAATAGACAGACCGCAAAGCCATTCTAGTTTCTGCAGCAGAGAACACCATGTGAGTATCTGTGTCAAGGTCATTTCCTGAGAATGATATCTTCTGGGAAATTTGAGACATAGGTTCAGGGAGGAGGGAAGAATCGAATTCTATTCCTGGCTTAGCTGTTTTTACCTGTCTCCATTTTTACAACAGCTTTAAAAGTCTCTTGAATATAGTTGATGTTCCCTAAAGGTTTATTGAACTGTCTTGACATTGTCTTTTAAAACTGAGGAGCTGATGTGGTGCGCCCCTGTAATTCTGGCAACTCAGGAGGCTGCAGCAGGAGGATGGCTGGAGCCCAGGAGTTCAAGGTTACAGTGAGCTATGATCCTGCCTTGCCACTACAGTCCACAGCAAGACTCTGTCTCTAAAAAACAAAGTCGCTGAGGATATGCTGTGTTGTGGGTAATTTGGCAAAGCACAGATGACAGGGAGAGGACAGTCATGGCAATCAGAGACCATAGAACTGCAATGGGATCTTAAGTTCTTTCAATTTTGACAATCTCAGTTTGTCTAGAAGCATCTTCAGATCAACTAAACTTGACCTCTTAACATTCAGCAAAGAGTAGATGAGAAAGGACTGTTAGGGGTCCAGTGCATTTCAGAGAGAGCTTGACTCTTGGCAAGTTGTGCACTTGCTTTTTTTAAAAAGCCATGAAACCACAGTTTGAGTGATTCCAGTAGTTTGGGATTGAGTCTTGTCCCGGAATCCAAAGGATAATGCTGAGACAGCAACCAAGAATTTGCAAGTTCACTTTTCTTTAAGGACTGTGAAGAAGAGAAATGCAAACTAGGGTAACTTGTTAGTGTTTTGGTAATTCTATCAATTGGTGTGAAGATTTTTGACTCTTTTTGAGAAGTATTACAATCATGCATACTTTACATACAGTGAGTTCCTTTCATGCGTATTACCCTTGGTACACTTTCTTTTCATGATAAGCTTGGAGCAATAGAAAGCTTTGGTCAGGAGTTTATAAAATTCTCCTGTGTCCAACTCAGACCTCTCACGATTTCACTTCTAACATTTTCCCACTTTATCTCTCTCTTCAGCCCACTTTCATTTTGGGTTTTGTATTTTTTTTAAGTAGCTTTTTAAGCCTGTGGCTTCCTTGACTTCTAGAATCCAGCAATGCCACCAGGTCTTTATTCTAATTGAATAACTTGATATTCTTCCTTTACTCCCCAGTATTGTTCTGCCTCTTGTCTCAACACATAGCTTTAGATTTGGTATAGTTAGTAGCAAAAGTGCATGTTCAACAGATTCAATTAAATACCACTGATAAGGGGCAGAGTGGTTTTCCCAGGTTAATTATTTACAACAGGCTTTTAGAATGTGAAGAGTTCAACAGCTGTGGGCTAGACCAGTTACAATGAAGATATTGAGCATTTATTATGACATCTTTGTGGCTAGCTTTCAACAAAATTGTGAGGGAGAGAAGACCGGGTTTTACTGGGAGCCCTCCCCCCACAAACGCACTTGGTAGTATTTCTCATCTGCCTTATTCCTCTAAATTTCTAGTTTCTTCTCACCTTCCCTTTCTCATTCACAGATAGGAATACGCCCTCTTCCAACCCCGCCTTGCCTTTTTGGCCTCTTTTTCATTATTCATTCAACAGATGTTTGCGTGTGTCTTTTTTTCCCTTTTAACCAGGTACTCTGCTCATTAAAACTTGCCTCAGAAGACTTAGTTTAGATGATTGTGGGAGGTAATGAGATACATCTTTAAAATACGTGGAGATTGAAAAATAAAGCAGATGAATAAAGTGCAAAATATTTTAATCTACCGTAAAATCTCTGTAATATAGGCCCTGAGAATCCAGCATAGCTGAAATTTGCCCATAGGCAGGCCTGCCGTCACAGTCTAGCCCCTCAATTAACTGATTAGCTGCTGAGCAGTCAAGTCCAAACTAGAAACAGCGGCACACTGCAAATTCCATCCTTTGGTTTAGATATGAGTTATTTACATCCTATGATGATTATGTTTTCTTTTCTTTACTTTTTTTTTCTTTTCTCCTCTTTCCTTTTCCTTTTTCCTTTTTTTTTTTTTTTCTTGCTCTGTTGCCCAAGCTAGAGTGCAGTGGCATCATCATAGCTCACTGTAACCTCAAACCTCTGGGCTCAGGAGATCTTTCTGCCTCACCCTCCCTAGTGGTCTTTTTTTTTTTTTCTTTTATTATTCTTTCTCTTTCCCTCCCTCCCTCCCTTCCTTCCTTCCTTTCTTCCTCACCTCCCTCCCTCCCTTCCTTCTTTCCTTCCTTCCTTAATGGGGGTCTCACTGGGTTGCCCAGGGTGAAGTTTTCTTGAATTTTCTGAAATACTTAAAATCCTTTACCAATTTAAAACATAATTCATACTTGCTTTTATTTAAAATACAGATTATTTCTATTATATATCATCAAGAGCTGATGCCCAAGATAATGTGTTACTCCATTAACAGCCTTGCACAAGAATGGAAGGGTTCAAGCCAATGATTCTTTTGAGTATGATTCCCTCCTCAGTGATCTTACCCTGGCGCACTTCAATAAAACCATTTCTAGCACCTCATCAAAATCTCCTATCAGGTAATTTTATTGGGTATGGTTCTAAAACTCAAAGAAGCAAAGATAGGGATTAAGTATTTTATTGTCTTAACAATTGCTATTGATCAAGTTGAAACCTGTATATTCCAATAGTGACTTTTAATTCTTCATACTTGTGAGTTTTAGACTAATTGCTTCTTTAGATTCACTATGTAAGGTACCTTGAGGGTAAACAGACTTTTTCTTATACATAATATTCCATTTTCTTTTGCACAAATCTAAAGTCCTCTAAGCCCTGTAAATACAACCACAGTAAATTAGATCTTGCAGGGCTTACATTAGTTTATTCAGCAAATGTTTGTTGGGCCCCTAGTTTGAGCTGAGCCCCAAAGTGAATAAAACGTACAAATATTGTGCCCTTCTGGGGCTTGTCTCCTGGAGGGGAAAGCAAGTGATAATAAACAAGAGGACAGGTATGAGCTAAGAGGCGGCTACCAAAGGACTTCAAATGGGATGAAGCCAGGCAGGTGAATGGGAGCTGCCTTTAGGGTCTACAAAATCTCTCTGAGGAAGAAACATTTAAGCTGAGAACTGAATGATTATTGGGAGTCAGCTTGTGAAAACTGGGGAGAAGGAAAAGGTCTAGATGGAGAAGACAGCAAGTACAAATGCCCGACGCGGGAGGGAACGTGGCTGCTTCCAGCACTGTAAGAACACAGGGCCTGGAGACTGAGTAGGGAGCTAGCCAGAGCCAGGTCTTACAGAATTTCAGAAGCCAGACAAAGGGCATTAGGTTCTATTTTCAGTTGGATGGGCTGTCACTGAAAGACATATTAAGCATAAAAGCAAGAACAATGTGGCCAGACTTACATTTTTAAAACATAAGTCTCTCCCCTATGTGGAGAATGGATGGCAGAAGGGCAAAACTGGAGTCATGGAGACAAGTGAGGGGCTCTCGTTAGTGACAATGGGCATGCAGTTTACCTGAATTCAGGCGCCTCTGGGACCGAAAGTGGTGCCACCAACAGAGTGGGAGGTATCAAGAGGGCCTGTGCTGAGCAGAGGGGGGTATTTTAGCTATTGCAGGAGAGAGTAGTGAAGCCTTTTAGGACATTGCACTTAACGCCCACAAGAAATGCTTAAGTGCCCAGAGCAGATTTATGCCCAATAAATGTTCTTTGGGTGAACAAATGAATGATTCTGGGGGAAGGTCAAGGTCTTTGCTTTACAAATGGAGCTTTGTGGCAGCCTATGGTGAAGTCTAATTCCAATTATAAAACCTACATGCTTTCTTCAAGTTCCTAATACTTTGTAGTTGTTGCTTTTTAAATATTTTTAAGCAGTTGCACACGTAATTTCATTTTCTTCCTTCCCTTCCCTGGGCGTAGTGTTCTCCAAATGTGTTCACAGTACTGGTTTTCATCAAAGGTCGGAATCAAGAGGCACTGGCCGTGCAGAATCCTTAGGCAGCTGTTGGATCTGTCCCTTTGCTGCTCACTGTCCCCCATTTGATGCCCACAAGTCTCCCCCTGGGGTTTGTCAGCCTTTATGTAAAAAGTCTAATGGGATGTGGGCGTCCTGCCTTTCCCCTCACACCTTTTACAAGAATTCTCCTGTCCTCTTCTGCCCATCCAGGAAATAACCAGCTCACTCCCAGGTCAGAAGGCCTCGTCTGGGAATTGCTTCTAGAGTACTTCACTCACCCTTGAGAAGTAGAGTTGTTTTTACATGCTGGATAACCTGCACCCATTTCTCAATAGAAAAGAGTATCTCACTCTCCTACTTTGAATTACAGATATGGGAAAAATTCAAATTTGCATATTCATAAAATTTGTGTTGTAAATTATATATATGTCTGGCTTATTCTATAAACATTCAAAACAGACGTATATTCTGACATGATCAGATTAAATAAAAGATCAGCTGGCTTTTAGGGAGTGCGTGCTCAGGTCTAATGATCCGTCCATGTTTCACGGGCCTATATTCATACATATGAGTGTGTGTGTGTGTGTGTGCGCCTATGTTTATGAGTATGTTGTACTCATGGGTACTTGTGTGTGCACGTGCACTTATTATAACCTTGCCCATCCTTTCCAACCCACACCCAATGTAACCCAGTCAATGCTGCTATGCTAGAAAAAAAAATTCTAGTTTGTATCCTTATCTTCTGTGTTTGCATAAAAATGTAAATTTATCTGCCGTGAGATAAAGGATTTCATTTGCTGACATTCGTGATAATTCAACAAGGACATCTTCCCTTTAGTTGGATTTTATAAAGCTAGTTTCTGTTTCACATACTGGGGCAAGTCAGCTCTTTCAGAGGATGTTGGAAGCTTCTAAGGTGTACAATATCAGAGTCCCAGACTTGGCTTGATTAGAGGAAAACCAACAAGCTTAATGGTAGTCCGTGTGTGTCATTGTTTAAATGTGAAGTAGATGATTAACTACTGAATAGCACCATTCGAGAATACCACTGCCAACTTTCTTCTAAAACATGAATGCTGTCATAGCCACATAACAATGATATATTCAACTTAATGTATTCGATAGAAATGCATAGGTAGAACGAATGTGCATTCTGTGCATTAGAATTTATACTCCTAAAATTCAATAGGTAAAACGTTTAACTTTCATAGTTATGCCTCTTATTGTAATAATAACATGTACCAACTGGGCTTAGCTTCCAGCAGGCAAACCTTGAGTTTAGCTATAAGGACTACGTCCCTCCCAACCCCCATCACTTACAGATTAGCTTAATGGGAACTTCTGAAACAAAGTGGTGAATGAAAGATTTGGACTTCTGGTTTTTTTTCTTTCTTTCTTTTTTTTTTTTTTATTGAGACAGAGTCTTAATTTTGTCACCCCTCAGTAGCGTGTCATGGCATGATTGCTCACAGCGACCTCAAACTCTTGGGCTCAAGTGATTCTCTTGCCTCAGCCTCCCTAGTAACTGGGACTATAGGTGCCCACCACAACACTCTGCTATGTTGTTGTTGGTGGTGGTGTTTAGCTGGCCTGAGCTAAACAACACCAGCCCCAGAGCATGTGGCCTGCTCCCTAACCACTTTCTGCCAAAGTAGATTGGTTCCTAGGTTTTCTGAAACTTCAGTAAACTGGAAAATATTAAAACACAATAAATCTATTCTTTGTTTATTGTGGTTTTTCCCCCACTAAGATGTTAACACTACCTTTTAGTATTGGACTTACATAGTAATTTTAGATTTGTTCTTTTGGTCAAAAAGATCAGAAAGATGTCAACCTTTAATGAAACCTGATTCCTATTTTTCCTTGGCCAGAAGGGCTGCAGGGAAGTGACTCTGCAGAGATGCAATGGGACACAGCCCAGGCTGAGATCTTTCCATGGGCCACAAACTTGCCTCTCCTTTTAGATCAGCTACAGAAAATACAGACAAGGCAAAGCTAATTTCATAAGAATTGTCTTATAACAAATCTTAGTTTATAAGAACTCCAACTCTTGGTGCTTTAATTTTTTCTGACTTTCTGAGTATTTTTCAGCAAGATCCGTCAGTGTAGATAGGAGCAATCAGGAGTCTGGAGAAAATGCTTCCACATAAGATACTTTCCCAGTTGAAGAAAAAGGTGGGCAAAAAACATAAAGCAAACTTCTAAATATAATCTCTTTATATGTATCATTTCAGTAAAGCACTCAAATTTTAAAATATTTCATGACTTTTGTCAGCCAAAAAATTGTAATTAACCAAAGGGGGAAAAATAATTCACCATCTCCAAAATGGAAGAATATTCTAGAAACGAGAATACCCCTGCTCTGCCAGAACTCTCCACTGTCAGCCGGTTAGCGGGCTCTCAGTGAGAAGCTGCTTTTGGCTGTTCTGATTAAACTTTAAAATGCACAGAGCAGCAGGAAAGGTGGTCAGAGTCATAAATGTCTTTGTGCTAATGATGACTTTTCTCGCCAGTAACAGCTGGGGGTGAAATTTGACAAAGACAAAACTATAAATGTTTTATATTAATTCACCTAGAAAATGCTAGGTGAATTAAAGACATGGCCAATTGATTAGGTTACCGCCAAGCAGTAAACAGTAAACTCATTAAAACTGTAATTAGTCATTGTTGACATACTGTATTTTTAAACAGAGCTCCAGGCAGGGGATGAAGTAGCTGAAATAATCTAGTGCTTTCTTAAATGGACGCAAAACCAGCTTCTTAAAATTGAGCTATGCTTTTCCCCGGGGACTTCTAAACTTGCTTTATTCTGAGAAAGCTGTCAACTGACTTCATTTTAGGCTATAAAGTAGCCTGTGGTAACTGATGAGTTATTTTGTGTTTTTGTTACACTGAGTCCTTGGGCTAAAGGTTTTTATGGTTCCCTGTTTCTTGGTAAGCCAATCAAGAGAGGAATCCGTAATGACTGAGGCATTGAGTCAGGTATTATACATACCTATACTGCAGAAAATGACCCAGTGGATGAAGGATTAAGCGATTTGCCACGTAGTTGGTAAATAGCTAAGCTCAGGGCTGGAGACCCTAGCCTGTCTCTCACCATTGCACACAGTCAACACTTGACCCCAAAGCTCCGTCTCTCCTCATTCCAATGTTTCTCTCTCTCCCTTCCCCATCAAGCCCCAGCCCTCCTCTCACCTCTTTCAGGAAGCCCTTCTGATTGTTTCCATCCCCCATCCCTTCATGAGTTTACCTTTTTCCCCAGACTCAGAGCCCTAGATTTTCTGAGGCAGACCTCATTTCAAATAACATATTAGATAAAAGGACACTCTTCCCAATCACATAAAGGTTAAGAATCCTATATAATAGGTTTCTTTATGTTCTATTCAGTTTCACATCATAAATATTTCAATAGTAATACTAATACTACTTCGGTAGTAATATTTTAATTTAGAGATTTTATTTACATAAGCATGCATGTCGTGTACAGAGAGCTCTGGCGAGAAAAATCAGCACTTTCTTTGAACTAGCTGCATTCTTTGTAGATACAGTCTCTCTTGTTCAGCATTTATTAAACTCAGAAAATACTTCCTGTTCAAGGTATTTGTTAATAATCCTTGTAAACATGTGTTTATAAAATGCCTCTTGTAAAATATCAGCTAAACCAATGACGAGCCAGAATTATTCTTCTAAAGAGGTTGTGCAATGTTTCTCTTTCTTTTTCTTGGAATCCCATGGCTGTATGAGTTATCTAGATTATATTTAAGTGAGAAAATTTTAATAATGCAATACTCCCCTTATTTTCATAGCGATGTGCTTCTAAGCCCATAGATGCAATCTAATCTGGCTTCCTCATGTCTTGGGAAGGCAGAATTTGTGGGCAGATATTTTGCATGGTGTACCCTTTCTCAGATGATGAAGCAAAGCTATAGAACTTTGCCAGGACTTCCTCAGAGCAACAGCCAGCTAGAAAATGCACCCCGTTGCTAGATCATTAGCAGCGGCAGAAAACTTTGTCAAGCATCTCATTTAATAATCATGTCTTCAACTTAAAACCGTATCTTTTTCTGCACAGAGATACAGAAAAGAGGAAAAGTTTCAGAGTAGAATAGTTTAAGGGTTGACGCTTTTACATATAGAGGGTATGAGAAAATGCATACACATTTTAAGAAAGGAAAAACTATATAGAAATTGTAATAGTTGACATATACCCATAACAAAAGATGAATACAGATCACATTTGAACCCTCTTGTAATTACAGAAGTCAAACATGACTTGAGCATTACAAGAGAAAAGGGATGTATCATCTGCTTCGTGGAGGGCACGTCCTTACCACGATAAGGGAAAGGAGTTGTCTTGTGACTGGAGTTGGTTAGCCTGAATCAGGTGCCTGAGGCTGGGAGCCACTTCCCAACTAAGCACTGTCTTCAGAAAAGATATATATCCATGAATGTGGTGCACTCTTCTCTCTTCATAGTTAAAGAGCAAGACTAAAGCTTACCTTCAGCTGTTTGCATTGAGAATTGTTCTTTGGCACTGGGGAGTGTCTGGGATAGGAGGTGAGGCAGTGGTTCTCTACCGTGGCTACATGTTGGAATGTTCTGGAAAGTGTTCAGAAGTACAAGTGCTTTTGTCTTACCATCAGGCTTGGGATTTATAGTTCTTGGTTTGACATATGGCCTGTGCATTGGGGAGTTTGTAAAGCAGCCAAGTGTGAGAACTGCTGAGTTAGGAAAGTCCACTTTCTGGTCTAGGTGACTACTCTCAAGGGAGGCATTGGCCCCTTTGTGTGTGGTTCCAAGCCTGTGCGGGGAAGATTGGTTCTGCTTCACTGCATCACAAGCTTTGTCACTCTTGAGAGATACCTATGCTTTCAGTCTTAGAGAGATGCTTTCAGTATAAGGCATCGAGCAGGGGTGTCCAACCTGTAACTATGGGTTGCATGCTGATTTCCTGAGGACCTTTTTTGCTTATCTCCAGTGTCTGATATCACAGAAAAAATATGCACAGACCTCTTCTTCATTAGTGTGTGTGGATTTAATGTGTGGCCCAGGACAACTCTTATTTTTCTAATGTGGTGGCAGAAAACAAAATAAGGTTGGACAGCCTTGCTTTACAAAATTTCAAGCAATTCACATTTACATTTCTTCTTCCCATTTAGACTCCTTGCAGAAAGGATCTAGGAAAACATTTTTTTTTTAAATGTGTGATTCTTCTAGAAAAAAGTGCACCATGCAGCTCAAAAATAAGCGGAAGAACTTTCCAGATCAAATAATAAATTGTTCAGAAAATTCTTGAAGCTGAGTTTAGGTTAATGCAAACATTTATATAACATTTTCTGTGCATGTCTTTTGAGTGAGGAGAATCACCATATTTGGGGGGCTACTCCTAATTTTCAGGGAAATAACATTTACAATACACAAGGGAACAAAATTATATATAGCTAAAAAGCATGTTAAGGGCTGTGTATAACAGTTTTCAGCAGAAGCTGAACTAGCTACGTGCCAAGCTTTGCTGATGGCAATCAGGAAGAAGAAATTGCTCCAAATTGTAACACATCAAACTAGATAAAGCAACTTCTTGACCTTTAGGGAGCTAAAAGGGGGCTTTAGAGTCTCAAGATTCTAGAATAGTTTCCTGTAGACACGCCTCGAGATGAAGAATGAGGATGGAGAAAAATGCTTTTCAATCCTGGCTATGCTTCTGTCCTACCTTAGTGGAATTTTTGAACTCCGATGTCCAGGGATAGCCTGTAGGCCATGTGGAAAGACTCCAGAGTTTATACTTTTTACCTCCCCAAGGAATATCGATGATTATCTAAGTGTGGAATCCTCTGGATTATATGCACACTTAAGTTCTATTCCATTATTAGTTGGCAGTGCTCACCGAACCAACCTACCCTGCTGTCTCTCAGTGAAGTTCAATTATTCAGTCCTGATTCGAGCACATTTGCACAGCAGACTGGCTACCAGGACCCCATCTGATAACAAATATTTTTATATTTAAGAAATGACTTTAATTGTGAGACTTAGGTCACAGCATATATTCCATAGACCATTTCCATTTGGTTTTAGGAGGGTGTTAGTGTTTGAATATTCATGATACTAAGGAGTGACTAAAAAAAATGAATGAATATGAATAAATACCGTGCTAGTGGAAAACAGGCCAAAAAGTTCTCTGTAATATGAAATATAATATTTTTCCCTTGTTGGCCTTTTCACAAGAGCTTCTTGAGATATGATTCACATACCGTAAAATCTACCCTTTTCAAGTGTACAGTTCAATGTTTTCGAGTGTATTCACAGAGTCGTTCACATAGTGCTCCTACCACGATCTAAATACAAGATGTTTTTATAATTCCTTCACCAAAATCCATACTCTTTATGAGTCACATCCCACTGTCTCCCCATCTCCTGGAAAACAATTTATATTCTGTTTATATGGGTTTGTCCCTTCTGGATCTTTCCAATGAATGGAATAATAAAACATGTGGCCTTGACTTCTGTCTTCTTTCACTTAACATAACGTTTCCAAGGCTTATCCGTGTTATAGCCCACATCAATGCTTCGCTCCCTTCTGCAGCAGAATGATATTCCACTGTGAGGCTACACGGCAGTTTGTTTATACGTTGAGTGGATGGACATGTAGACTATTAGGAACCATGCTGCCAGGAGCACGCATGTATGCGTCTTTGCATAGATGTGTGTTCTCCTTTCTTTTGCTGTGTATGTCTAGACACAGGAGTGGAATTACTGGGTCAGACGTTAAGTCTGTGTTTAAGTTTTTGAGGAATTGCCAAACCGTTTTATCAAGTGGTTGTACCATCATGTTACACTCCCCCCAGCAGTATGGAGGTTCCTTTTGGCCACATCCCCATCATGATTATAGCCGTCCAAATGGGTGTGAAGTGGTATCTCACTGTGGTTTTGTTTCTTTATAATGACTAATGTTGTTCTTGAATATTTGAATGTGCTGTTTGATAGACTTTGGAAAAATATCTATTCTAATCCTGTGCCCATTTTCTTAGTTTGGTTGCCTTTGATTGTGGAGTTGCAGGAGTTCTTTCTCTAGTCTGGATACAAGTCCTTTATTAGGGACATTATTTGCAAATATTTTTACCCAGTCTGGGGTTGTATTTTCCTTTTTCTTGTATTTTTTAAACCACAAATGTTTTTTATCTATTTTGTCCTTTCTTTGTTGGCAGACTGTGCTTTTTCCCATGGAACTGCCCTGGCACCCTTGCCATACTGGCCATAAATGTAAGAGGTTATTTCTCTTCCCACTTCTTTTCCATTGATCTATATGTCTATCTTTAAGCCAGTGCTACCCTGATTACTGCAAATTCATAGCAAATTTAAAAATTGGGAAGTATAAGTCCCGCCCACTTTGTCATTTTTCAGTTGTTTGTTTGAACTCCTGAGCTCGAGCAATCCACCCTCCTTGGCCTCCCAGAGTGCTAGGATTATTTTGTGTCTCTTGCATTTCCATATGAATTTTTAAGATCAGCTTGTAATTCTTACAAAAAGGCAGTTAGATTTTGATGGGGATTGAGCTAAATGTGTAGTTTTGTTGGGTTGTGTTAAGCATTAAATGTGTTAATCATTAGTGTTTAGTGCTGAGAGAAGAGTGCCTTCTGTATATGTACATGTACATATGTGTGCACACATGTTTTATGTATATGGAATAAGGCAATATGACTGTTATTAGATATCATTAAGCTATTATCACCTGAGTTATCTCAGATGTCCATTTCTAATAGTTGGATACTTTTGCTATTTTTACTCCAATGGCATTTTGGGGAGTGGCATTTTTCTCTTCATAGTCAGAATTTGCTTCCTTTGGTAAAAACTTATTAGATTGATGTGAAATTTTTGTTAGGTGGAACATTCTAGAAGAATTGCTGAGTGTACCTGTGTCAGGAAATAACCATAAAATTCTACATTGCAATGTTGTAAAGAAGTATCTGAAGTTTTTAATTACTCATTCTGAATTTCATGAGGTCTTTATCTTAAGAGTAAAATCTATAAAAGATTTGTTCTCATTTTGGCTTAATATGCTGTAAATTGGGCAAGAAACTAACTTTTTTCTTTCTTGTCATCAATATGACCTGAAAGCTAACAAGTACATTTAAAGCAAAATTTCTTTGATTCATTAGGTTATTGATTATATACACTTGTTGGCATCCACAGGGCTGTTCTTGGAAAATTTGTTTATTTTAATTTTTTTTTTTTTTTTTTTGAGACAGAGTTTCAAGCTGTCACCGTGGGTAGAGTGTCATGGCGTCCTAGCTCACAGCAACTTCCAACTCTGGGGCTCAAACTATCCTTTCACCTCAGTTTTTTCATTTTTCTTAGAGATAGAGTCTCACTCTTGCTCAGGCTGGTCTCGAACTCCTGAGCTCAAGCAATCCACCTGCGTTGGCCTCCCAGAGTGCTAGGATTATAGGCATGATCCACCATGTCTGGCTGCTTTTGGAAAATTTGGAGCAAAATGCCACAACTACATCTTAGAGTTAAGTAAGTTAATGTTAAATGCTGAGAACTATGTTGCAGTAGATATAAAATAGGACTCATGCGCCCTGTTCTCTCAAGCCCTGATCTATTCAACTGAAAGCTTTACATGCCTTCCGCCAGCACGAATCTCTGTTCCTCTGAAAATATAATACTCTATTTTGAGAAGGTTTTGTACTCTTGTGCAACCTAAAATAGAAAAGTGAGCTCAGGAAGCCAGACTTAGAAATCATTTAATCTAAACACTCACCTAACAGATGAAGGAGAATCGAAGTCCTGAACTTGGGTACACACTACTTCCACCAACTGCCCACGAGATTTATTTCATTAATCACAGCATGTTTCACAGCGTTGAGAAGCTTGAATATAATTAAATACTCAACAAAGATGTTTCAAGTTCCTCCTGTTTATGCCAGCCATTGTGCTGGGCTCCGTGGGTCCAGCAGTAGATAAAGGAAATTAGGTCCCTGCACTAATGGAACTTAAATTAACCAAGAATATTGGGAACTGACGGGTGGGGTGGAAAAGAGAAAATTCATGCGAATCCAATCCCGTTTGAGATAGTTTACCTATGAAAAGTAAGTTCCTGTTAATACCTAGGAGAGGGCTCGGCGCCTGTGACTCAAGCGGCTAAGGTGCCAGCCACATACACCTAAGGTGGCGGGTTCAAATCCCCGGGCCCACCAAACAACAATGATGGCTGCAACCAAAAAATAGCCGGGCGTTGTGGCGGGCCCCTGTAGTCCCAGCTACTTGGGAGGCTGAGGCAGGAGACTCGCTTGAGCCCAGGAGTTGGAGGTTTCTGTGAGCTGTGATGCCATGGCACTCTACCCAGGGGGATAGCTTGAGGATCCATCTCAAAAAAAAAAAAAAAGCTCCTTCTATGCTTCTACTGCACATTGCATCCCCACGTTGACAAATGCATGACTTCATTTTGCCATTTCACTTCTCAAACCATTGTTTTTACAGTTTGCCTGCTTCTTACAGCCCCAACCCCACAACACTGATTAAAAACAAGTTGAGAGCAGGAACTATCTTCTTCTTTATATCTTCTTTATATCTTCTAATTATACCTTGCACATATTGGGCACTCAATATTTGTCGAATAAATTTAACTGTGTGCCTTTTCATTTAGATGTATTACAATTCATCCGAATAAAATCTAAAATATAACAATCAGTAAATCAAACATGTAACCAATGATTCACAAAGATATTTATATCTGAAAAAACAAATTATTCGTAAATTGTCAGCTGACTTTGCAATCTATCAACTCTATTTTGAGCCACAGATAATTCTTCATTCCTTTTCTGTGAGATGTGGCAGCCAAACTTCATGCCATTTACTGATCAGCATTAAACAAACAGATTTCGCCTTAGAAAAGCATCAATAGGTCAGCAAAGTAAGCAGGAAGGGCAGGGGGAAAAGAGGAATAGCTAACTATCTTTCACTGAAGTTGGTATTAGAATCTGTTACATTCTGGAGAGCAGAGAATTTTTAAAACTTAAAGATGAGGGGTTAAAAGTATGATGTGGTGCGAGTCACAATCAAGAACCAAAATAAAGGAGGCAAGAACTGGTAGTCAAAGATACTAAGGTTCAAGTTAAGGCCAAGTGGCAGACCCAGACCAGGTAGTAATCCCAGGGATGGTTATTTAGAGTGAAGCACTTAGAATGTAAGAAATGAGGAAAACCTTAACATCACTCTGCAAAAGAACATAGGGCTGAATCTAAGACCCGAGGCAAGGTGGTCTGAAGAAGTCTTGTAGCATAAACATAGAAGACAGAAGAGTCGGCCACAGAAAGAGAAAGAAGTTCAGCAATCTGCTATGATTTGAATGCCCCCTGTAAAACTCATGTTGAAATTTAATTGCCATTGTTACAGTACTAAGAAGTGAGACATATAAGAGGTGATTAGGTTGCAAAGGTCCTGTCCTCGTAAATGTATTAATGCCTTTATTGTGAGATTCATTTTTACCATGTGAATTCCTAACAAAAAGGATGAGTTTGGCCCTTTTCTGTGTCTTGCACTTATTAACCATTCTACTTTCTATTATAATACAATATAGCATGAATCCCTCACCAGAAGCCAGCAACTTGCTCTTGGACTTCCCAGTCTTCAGAACCATGAGCCAAATAAGTGTCTGTTCATTATAAATTACCCAGTCTTAGGTATTCTGTTAGAGCAGCAGAAAACAGACTAAGACAGTGTCTTAGCAACTGCACAGTCAAGCAACGACCAATGATAAAAGTTTCAATAAAAATCCTGAGCTGGAGACCTTAGACCTTATAGGTACCTCTCTACAATTACCCTTACCTAAAAAGTAGTTTAGTCTGCACATCCAAAGTAAAAGGAAGAAAGGGCTAATTATGTACATTTGAACAATGCATCAAAATCTTCCTAAGAAAAAATCTACTGTAATCAGGCATCTTAGTCTAGTCAGGCTGCTATAATAAAATGCCTTAGACTGGGTAATTTACACACAACAGAAATTTGTTGTTCACAGTTGTAGAGGCTGGGAAGTCCAAGATGAAGGTACCAGCACATGTGGTATCAAGGTAAGGTTCACTTTCTGCTTCACAGATGGTGCCTTGTTGATGTATTCTCACTAGTCAGAAGCAGCAAGTGAGCTCATTCAAGCCTCTTTTGTAAGAGCATGAATCCCATTCTTGAGGGTGAAGTTCTCATAACTTGATTACTTTTCAAAGCCCTCCTTAATATTATCATATTTGGTCTTAGGTTCCAACATATAAATTTTCAGAGGGGATTTGAAATTCAGACTCTAACACCAGGATTGCTTTGTATCCTTTGCTCAATTAACTGTGTAGGCATAAATGGTGTGATGAGATTTCTTGCTCAAATTACAACTTGGAAAATAAATCTATGCCAAAAACAACTCCAAGAGCCAATTTTGCTCATGTATTTAAAAAGTATTTGCTACACATCTGCTTCATGTCAACATCTTTTAGATACAGAGACAAGGGTCCTTTCCATAAGGGGGAACAAACAGACAAAAATAAATGAGGTAATTCAGATAGTGTTGAAGAAAATACAAGTAGTTTAGTAAAAAGAGAGTATTAACCAGAGGGGAGATTGCTTTTACAAAGCACAAGTTGTCTCTGAAACACTAATGCTCATTTGAAGATCTCAGGGAAGAGACAGACTGTGGCAAGAGGAAGAATAAAGAACTTTAATGAAACTGAGCTTGGTATTGGGGAGGAAGTCAATCCAGGATGCAGGGGAATTACGAAAAAAAAAATTTGCAGAAGTAAAGAGGAGTGCAATATGTTAAGCACTGGAGTACTATGTGTTACAAAAAGAAAAACAGAAGATGAAGTAAGAGACTACCAATAAGTCTTTAAAGTTCTGCTGTCAAAAGAAGCAAAAACAGGCCGGCCTGGTGACTCACACCAGTAAAACGATGGAGGCTAAGGCAGGAGGACTTCTTGAGCTCTGGAGCTTGAGACCTGGCTGAGTAAGAGCAAGACCTGGTCTCTACTAAATACAGAAAAAATTAGCCTGGTATTGTGGTGGGTGCCTATAGTCTCAGCTACTTGGAAAGCTGAGGCAGTAGGATTGGTTGAGCTGAGGCAGGAGTTTGAGGTTGCTATGAGCTAAGCTGACACCATGGCACTCTAGTCTGGACAACATAGTAAAGATTCCGTATCAAAAAAAAAAAAAAAAGGAAAAGCAAACATATAGGTCAGTAGCTACAAAAACAAATGGCATCAGAGAACAGTTTAAGATGGAAACACTATAGCACAATGGAATGCTGATGGCAACGACACAGCAGAGGGAAGGAAGTTAATGACACAGAAGAAAAACAGCTTGCTATGGACCAAATATCTCCCCAAATTCAGGCTTTGAAACATAACCCCCATCCTGGTTGTAGTAAGAGGTAGGGCCTTTGGGGAAGTGATTAAGTCATGAGGGCTCTGCTGGAGAGGAACAAACTAGGACCTTTATTCCATGGGAGAACAGAGTATTCATCCCTCTAACAAACCAGGGTACAACAAGGAGGCCTTTACCAAAGGCTAAAGGATGGCACCTTGATCCTGGACTTCCCAGCATTCAGTATTCAGAACAGTGAGAAATAAATTAGATTACCCAGTCTATGGTGTTGTCTTACACAGTAGCAAAGACTAAGAAACAAGTATAGGAACTACATTTTCAGAAAGTGAGAGTAAATGGAATCCTGGGCATAAGTACAAAGATTCGATTTAGGTAGGAATAAAGATGTCTAATGAATTTTAATATGAGAAAAAGGTAGCAGAGTGATCAACAAGGTAGCGAATTTTGAGGTAAAAAGAAGACAATCAAAGTTGCCTTGTGATTTAAAATGAGCTAAAGAAGAGAGAAAAGAGGAGTTTAAGCTGGAGATCTAAGGAAAAAGGAAATGTTTGACATAATAGATAGGAACAGATATACTAGGGAACTGCAGGAATATTAGCTATATCGAGTGCATACTTAAGACTGAGATTATTTCCTTATAATGACACTAATTAGCAAGGTCGTCTCCATTTTTCTTCATGGGTGTTTGGCAGTGAGGAACAAAAAACAAGCTGGCCAAACTGGATTTACTTAGTGTTGGGTTTCTAACAGATGAATAAATGAAAATTTACAGGCGTAAAGAAATGAAAGGTCATTTACAATGAATGAAGTGACTACATCAATGGATCACTAAATCTAAACTGAGAAAGAAAGGAGAAAGGACATGGCTGCCTCACAAGGGTACATCTTATATCCCCAACTGTTCCGTAAACTCAAAAGCAAAAACCAGGAGTTTTATACTATGTACACCTCACCAAAGAGCAATATAGTTAGTGTAAGCCTTGCTGACTGGTTAAATGAGTCTTCCCCATTAAAAAAAAAAAAAAGTTTTCTGAAGATATGAAAAGAAAAATAAACATACGGCTGAATGTTTGAATTCTAATCAGCAGGTGACTAGATTCCCACAATAGTTCCATAAAAAGACCATGGCAATGAAAATTAAACAGCCACAATGAACTTCATATGGGAAAATAAAACCCAATTACCACAGGGTATCTCCTCTTAGAACAACTGCTCCTGTCCCACAAAATGAAAACAACCATATTTCCAGGCACTCTCTCAGCAAATGTTACCTAGTCAGGTGAACTGGAACTTTGCCACTACTAACTATAGCCTATAATATCAAAGAATTTAAAATAATTCTAGAAGCTATGTGACCATCTGCTATAACGTTTATCTATAAGTTACTTAAAGTCATTCATTTGCTAATTTGTTTATTCTTTCCATATTTAAATAATGTCAAGGAAATCCTAGAGAAGACGAAACATACTTTAAGTATGTTAGGATCAAATAAAAATTATGACAATCCTTTACATATATATGTTTATTTTAAACTATTCTTTTTCCCTATGGCCAAAACATATGGTTTAATCAGCTACATTTGGTGAAATAAAGAAAAATTGGGTCCAGACAGTATGCTTTAGAAAGAAAAAGAGGGCTGGGAGCAGTGGCTTACACCTGTAATCCTAGCACTTTGGGAGGCCAAGACAGGTGCATTGCTTGAGCTCAGGAGTTCTAGACCAGCCTGAGCAAGAGCAAGATCCTGTCTCTACTAAAAATAAAAAAACAAACCGGGTGTTGTAGCCATGACTGCAGTCTCAGGTACCGGGGAGGCTTAGGTAAGAGGATAGCTTGAACCCAAGAGTTTACGTTTTTTGTGAGCTATGACTCCAAGGCATTCTACCAGGTCAAGTGAGTGTTAGACTCTGTCTAAAAAAAAGAGAGAGAGAGAGAGAAAACTATAACAGGAAAAAGGTTTGGTTCCCAGGCTGTGTTCCTACTTAAGTCGCCATATCGAATAAACCATTATTACAGAACTGAAAATAACTTTCTTATCTGTAACATGAGGCTACTACTAAAGCAGACACTACTCAAGTTTTCTTCCTACTACAAAAATTCTATTTCTAATCGAGGGCTTTGGACTTCCCTCTTTCAAAGGCCTTTGAGAAAAGGAGTGGAAAAGAATCAACTTTTCAGTTCATGCAACTATGCCTTCCATTGCCAACAGAGAAGTTTAGAAGAAAACAAAATTAGGAAAAAAACTAGGCCATCTAAGCTAATTATCTGTAATATCCTCCATCCTATGCCACTCTGTTTCACACTCACTCTTCTCACACCCATTCTCTTTTATTTCCTTTTTAAAATAAATGTTATTGTGTATATATGATGTTTACAACATGGCATAATGTGATAGTATAGATAGTAAATGGTTACAATAGAGAAGCAGATTAACATATCTATCATCTCGAGTAGTTTTTCTGTGACAAGAGCAGCTAAAATCTATCTATTTAACAAAAATCCTTGATATACACAATTGTATTAAGCCTCAAGGCCTAGAAGTGTTACCATCTGACCTGAATGACTGCTGGAACACTACATAGCTAATGAACCCAGACACAGAATTTATTTGGGAAAAACAAGAGCTAACAGTTTGCGAATTCAAGTCAGAGGTTCTTTCTTTTTTTTGAGACGGAGCCTCAAGCTATCCCCCTGGGTAGAGTGCCATGGCATCACAGCTCATAGCAACCTCCAACTCCTGGGCTCAAGCGAGTCTCCTGCCTCTGCCTCTCAAGTAGCAGGGACCACAGGCGCCCGCCAC
>CAUYQV010122440.1:0-36796 GCA_963574575.1 Galagoides demidoff | reverse complement strand
ACATAATTTAAATGTGCTGTGGAAGTTTAACTAGAGGTTCAAGTGGGCTGTGAGATAAAAAAGGTTGAAAAACACTGCCCAACCTTCTCCTTGAGTTCAATTAATTTGTGAGAGCGTCTCACAGAATTCGGGAAAACACTTACTTAGGTTTACTGGCTTATAAAGGAAACCAGTAAACACCAGATGAAGAGGTGAACAGGGCAGGGTACAGGGGTAGGGCTGTGGAGTTTCTATGCTCTCTCTCAGCACATTGCCTTCCAGAAACCTCCACGTGTTTGGGTATCTGGAAACAACCTGAATCCATTGTTTCAGGGTTTTTTGTGCGGGGTTGTTTTCTTTCTTTCTTTCTTTTTTATTTTTTTGAGACAGAGTCTCAAGCTGTCGCCCTGGGTAGAGTCATATGGCATCACAGCTCGCAGCAACCTCAAACTCTTAGGCTTAAGCCATTCTATTGCCTCAGCCTCCCAAGTAACTGGGACTGCAGGTGCCCACCTCGACACCTGGCTATTTTTGTTGTTGTTGTTGTTGCAGTTGTCATTGTTTAGCAGGCCCGGGCTGGGTTCGAACCCGCCCCAGCCTAGGTATCTGTGGCCGGCACCCTACCCACTAAGCTACGGGCACCGCCCTGGGTTGTTTCTTTGCTGATATTTTCTTTTCTGGGTGTCTCATTTAGTTTCATGGCTTTAAACACTGCTGATATTGCCAGTTATTCTTCTATTTAAATTTCTGTCTCTAAGGTCTACCCTGAATACCATTCTCATATATCGCAGCGGCCTCTTTAAAATTTATATTTGTACGTCTGAGACATCACATACTTCACACATCCAAAATGGAGCTTGTCGTTTCCACTCTCCCAGCCTGTTTCAGCTAGTGTTTCTTGTCTTAATAAACATCACCACTGTCTCCATTGCTTAAAAAAGAAACCGGAGAGCCCTTCTGGTTTCCTTCCTTTTCCTCATTTCTGCATTTAATTACTCAGTAAGTGTGGCTGGTTCTTTGTCTGAAACAGGGGTCTGCAAACTTTCTGACCCCTGTGAATACCTATGAACAACTGCAGTACTCTCAGGAAGAGAAGATACTGGCCTGGACTAAAGAGTAACAGGACAGCAGATGATTGAATGTTCAAACTCCTTTGGTAAAGGGCCAGCTATTACATATTTTCAGCTTTGTGGGCCATGCAGTTTCTGTTGCACTTATCAGCTCTGCCCCTGAATCTAGAACACAGCCATAGGCAATGTGTTAATGAATTGTCGTGTTGAGATTTGGCTCGGGGCTGGCTGGATTTGGCCTATGGACCATAGTTTGCTGATCTCTGGCCTAAAATATCTCAGCTCCATCAATTTCCTTCCATCTCTACTGCTAACCTGCAAGTTGCAGCCATATTTCTTGACCGGACTACCGTGGGAAGTCCCCTATGGTCTCCACTCTTGTCCTTCCATCTCTCCATCCAACTGTCAGAGTGATCTTAAAAAACACAAGTCAGGGCTCGGCGCCTGTGGCTCAATCGGCTAGGGCGCCAGCCACGTACACCTAAGGTGGTGGGTTCGAATCCCCAGCCCGGGCCTGCCAAACAACAATGACGGCTGCAACCAAAAAATGGCCGGGCGTTGTGGTGGGCGCCTGTGGTCCCAGCTACTTGGGAGGCAGAGCAGGAGACTCGCTTGAGCCCAGGAGTTGGAGGTTGCTATGAGCTGTGATGCCATGGCACTCTACCCAGGGGGATAGCTTGAGGCTCTGTCTCAAAAAAAAAATAAAATAAAATATCCATACTATCTAAAGCAATAGACAGATTCAATGTTCAATGGAATCCCTATTGAAATTCCAATAACTTATTCTCATAGAAATAGAAAAAATAATTCTTAAAGTGGGTATGCTCTTAAAAATAAAATATTTAGAAAATTCTATTAAAAATCCAAAGTATCAGAAATAAGACTTGTTAGAAATTAAAATTGTGATGATAGAAATGAAAGGTTCAGAAGACTTAAGGAATAAATTTCAGGCAGTCTCCCTGAAAGTAAAGGAAAAAGAGAAGGAGAGGAAAGAATATATAACAAAATTAGGGAACCATCCAGGAGATTCAAAAATCTTAAAGAGTTTTACAAAAAGAGAACAGAGAAACTAGAGAAAGTTATTTAAAAAAAAAAACAAACTCAAACTAAAGGATAAGAGTTCAGTATGGAAGGAGTCACCTGAGTGACCAGCCACAGGGACAAAACAGACCCACCCTGAGGCACATCACTGAGAAACTACTTTCTAACATGTATTGGAATATATTAGATCTGGATAAAAAGAAAGTCTGCATTTAGCAGCACATGCCATAATGTGCCAAGAATTATTATTAATGCTAAGGGGTCTTAAAAATAAGTATAAGGTGCAACTTTACCCTCAAATAAGTTTCTCTCCTAGAAGAGGTGCCAACAGACCAGGAAACCAGGAAAGCCTGGTAATTAGGTGGGGAATGGCTGTGAAAGGAGGAAGGCTTCAGTCAAGGTTTTATTTCACTTGCAACAGAATTCCAGGTCCAAATACAATAAGATTTTGGAGCCTCTGAAACTGAGAAATCGAAGGGTGGTACTGCCAAGAGCACAGTAGGATGCAGTGACTTGGATGCTATCCGGGATCTGTTCCTCTTCCAATATCTCAACTCTGCCTTCCTTGTCTGATGGTTTTATTCCGCAGGCAGGGTCTCTTAATATGGCGAGAAAGATGGCAAAAGACATAAGCCTACATTCTCACAGCTTAGGATTCAGGAGAAGGAGGGACCCTTTATGCCCTACTGTATTCATGGCAAAGGGACAGAAGCCTGTGATCTGTCCTGCTTCATATTACCCACTTTCTGTAATGGGAGAGGGGTTAGTCTGATTGGCCAGCACAGGTCAAGGCACATCCCTACAATAAAACCATGTTACTGACAGCCCCACTTGGATCATCTGGAGAAGAGAAGTTGGGTTTCACAAAGAAAAGGATACTGCTGGGCTAACAATTTATGTCTGGCAGGGAAGAATAAGTGAGGCTGCAGACAATCCATAGGGGAGCAGTAAGAGAGAGGTTTTTTTCACTAACAATTCCCTACAGTTTCTGCCAAAGTGTCTCCTCAGTATTTCAGTGTAGAACCACAGTGGCTCTAACCTATTCCTCCTCCACAGTTTTAGAAATTCGACTCTCTTCCCACATCTCTCTCTGACTGCAACTGTTCCACCCAGCAGCGTGGATGAAGGCAGAATGGATAAACAGCTGTCATGTGGTGAGTGGCTGTCACATAACTGGGAACAGTGTCTTCCTGAAAACAGTTAGTAGGCTAGGAAAGTGTTTATTAACCACCCACTTGGTGTCTACAATGGCGATAGATACTGAAGATACAAAATAGAGCAAAGGTCTTTGAAGATCTTAAAGTTTAGTTGAGGATGATAAACACGTAAGTAAAACCGTTTGTCTATAATTTAAAGTGTTCACAAAACTGTGTAGCCTGTGCAATGTATTCCATTGCCTGTAACCACACCTCGCATCCTCTAGTCAACAATTCTGCCAGTCTAGCCTCCTGGTCATTCACAAACACACCATGCTACTTTTTTTCTTCAGTGCTTCAGTGGTGAGGTGGTACATGCCTTTCGCCAGGGTCCACCTCTGCATGTCAGCTGAAGTTATGAATATTTCCTTTTTTATTGCATATCCATAGCACATCCACAATTCACCTATACATTTTGCTCCTCTCAGTAAAATCTACTCCCCTTCTGGATTTCAACATAGGAAGCCTATCAGAAGGAAAGAAACCTTCTCTGACCTAGAGTTCATGTTTGGAAGTTGAGGTGAAGACTGCAGCCAGACTACCTGGTTCTAATTCTGGCTTCACTACTTACTATGTGAATCAGGGCAAGTCATGAATTTCCCTGTGCCTTAGTCTCCTCACCTGTGAAATAGGAATATTAATAATATCTACTTTTAATGCTGTTATGAATATTCGTTGAGTTAAGGTAGGTAAAAGCACTTAGAACTGGTCTGGCAGACAGGTAACACAATGCGTTAGTTGCTATTATTATTTCCCAGTTCCTCCAATGGCCTGGCGATTCTTTCATGACTATTTTTCAATATTGTTTTGTCATTCCTTTCTTTACGATGTCTCCATAATTCATGTAAGAGACTTTTATTTACCATACACCATGTCCTAACTATGTTGTGGAACAGTCTCTTGAGGGACACTTTCTCTTTATTCCTGGGACCACCACTATCAAATCTGGGCCACTGTAATTGGATTAGCCTCTCTACAATCCATCTCTGTACTGTTTTCTGTACTGTTCTGGGAGCTTCTGTACTGTTTCCTGATGGTCACAAGCTTGAGCTTGAATTCTGCTTGGACAGTTCTCCTTATAATTCCACCTCTCTTTCTCCACTCTCATGACAATTCTGCCAGTCTAACCTCCTGGTCATTCACAAACACACCATGCTACTTTTTTTCTTATACTTTTCTTTTCTATTTGATTTGAAAATTTCTTATAGATAAACAACGGTGTTATGGAAAAAACAAAGGCTTTTCACTTGGACCTGGCTCAGATGGGACAAAAGCGTGGTAACTAGCTAACCTGTTTGGGGCTCAGTTACCCAGTTTGGGGCTCAGTCACCCAATTACCACATCTGTAAAAGGAGAAATGTCTAGCACAGTGGTGGGCATGTAATAAATGTTGATTCCCTTCTTTTCTTTTGCATCTTTTCCAGCAGCCACTAGAATGCTGAGTGGTAAGCAGGTGTGTTGGCCAGACACACAAGGAATGTGCAATTGCATAATCAAAGAAATTGATTGAAAATTTTCTTCCTTAACTATAGCTTCTCACTGAGGCCATGAGGAATGAAGTACAAACCATCCCTCTTTTGTTAGAAGCACACTTAACACTTTCTCTGTACTGCTCTATACGAGTGCCAGAACTGGAGTCTGAATTTTTCCAGCCATTCATCCTGTGAGTTTTATTTCTGATATCTCAGAATCAGCTTTCATGCAGCCAGAATGTCACATCGGCTCCAGAGGTTACCCAAAGGCGTTTTTTTTTTTTTTTGTAACCAGGACTCTGATTTATTGTGCAAATTGCCTGGCAGGAGCTGGAGAGCAAGGAGCTGCCCAGCTTCCCCCAGACCTGCAGAGTGGATCTCTGTGGAAGACTGGATTTAATGCTGCAGCTCAGTGGTGAGTTGGGCAACTCCTAAGTGAAAGGATCATCTTAGACTATTAATGGCCAAGTCTCAGAAGATTTAAAGACTCAGTTCCTGTGAGCAGCCCTAAAACAGTCTGGGGAATTTAGCAAGTTATTATAACATTGAACTTAGAAAACTTATATAGAAAATTTTTAGTACTTAGTACTTTAGTATTTGTGCCACAAATACATATCTTTCTGATATGTATTTACATGAGTAAAAAAACTAGATATGAAGATAAAGGGAATAATTATTTGAATCAAATTACTAGACATTATCCTAAAAAGATACACAATAAACTTTAGCATAAATTGAGGTACCTTTTTTTTGCATTCCATTTTACTTGACAAACTTGGTAGAAAGTATTACTGATCAACAACACACCCCATAGATGAACATTAATGGATTTGTTATCCTTGTGTTTGGCCTCATTTAATAGTACTAGGAATAAATAAGACAACTTCTGTAATTTTTGCCCTAGATGGGATCTATTATTCTGCAAAAGTGGGCATCTGGTTTAACATAGCCTAAACTCGGGGACATACCATTCCTAGTAGGAAGATACACAAGCATATTTTATCTCTTTCTCTCTCTCTGTCTGTCATTCTTTTCCATTTAAAAATACATCTATTTTGTTGTAGAGAAGACTCATGGGTAATGAGTGGTAGGAAGGTAGCAATGAGTGGCAAAGTAAGAGCTAGAGGACCTTGGATAACAGGATATCCTTTATAAAATGATTAAAAAGCAACTAACTGATATATAATTTAGGCATAAATGTGATTAAAAACACATTTTAAAAAGCATGGGTATAGTAGATAAAGACAAGATTCAAGATAGCGGTTCCTGCACATTGGAGGCAGGGGTGCTGAAGCACATTGGCTGGTCTAAGCTACCAACAATGACCTATGTCAGGTGGTGTGTTCACAAGGACTCATTATGCTAACAAACCAAAATGGTTTAAAAAATGAGATCGTGCATTTAGTGCACAGTGACATAGGACTAATAATGAGAGCATATCTTGAACTAAGAATTTGGTAATCCAATTTGGTATACCTAAGGTTAATTTTTAAAAACCTTTTAAAAATAATAAAATAATTTCAGAGGAAAGGCCAGGGATTCCATCTTTCAAAAGGTTTTAAAAAGAATCTTTAAATTTAGATATGAAAATTTTTATCACTAGCTGCTCTAGAATCATACAAGTTAGGCAGATGATAATTTCCCCAAAAGTAATTGGACCTGGAACCATACTATGTTGGGGCATGGTTTCAATACTATTATGAAACCAATATATAAATACTTACACATAGTTTTTCCCCATTCTTTTTTTTTTTTTTTTTTTTGAGACAGAGCCTCAAGCTCTCCCCCTGGGTAGAGTGCCATGGCATCACAGCTCATAGCAACCTCCAACTCCTGGGCTCAAGCGAGTCTCCTGCCTCCGCCTCCCAAGTAGCTGGAACCACAGGCACCCACCACAACACCAGGCCATTTTTTGGTTGCAGCCATCATTGTTGTTTGGTGGGCCTGGGCTGGGGATTCAAACCTGCCACCTTAGGTGTACGTGGCTGGTGCCTTAGCCGATTGAGCCACAGGCGCCGAGCCTCCCCATTCTTGAGATACTTTACTAAGAAGAATATGTTCCAGCTCCATCCAGGTAAACATAAAAGATGTAAAGTCTCCATGCATAGTATTCCATGGTATACATATACCACAATTTGTTAATACCTTCATGGGTTGATGGGCATTTGGGCTGCTTCTACAACTTGGCAACTATGAATTGGGTTACAATAAACATTCTGATGCAAATGTCTTTGTTGTCAAATGATTTTTGTCCATCTGAGTAGATACATAGTAATGGAATTACAAGATTAAATGGTACATCAACTTTTAGTTCCTTGAGAATTTTCCATACTTCTTTGCAAAAAGACTGTATTACTTTGCAATCCCACCAGCAGTCTAGAAGTATTCCCTTCTCTCCACATCCGTGCCAACATCTGCAGTGTTGGGATTTTGTGATGTGGGCTAATTTTATTGGAGTTAGGTGATATCTCAAAGTTGTTTATATTTGCATTTCTCTGATGATTAAAGATGATGAGCATTTTTTCATGTGTTTGTTGGCCATCTTCCTGTCATCTTCAGAGAAGTTTCTGTTCAAGTCTCTTGCCCATAAAGAAATAGGGTTATTTGTTCTTTTCTTATTGGTTAATTTGAGTACTGGTAGGTGAAAAGCAATGTCCAGAGAAGGCCCCTGACATATTTCCAACTTTCATTCAATCATGGTAATAAAGACCAAGAAAACAGCTGCACAACACCTAGTGGAATATCAAGCTAAATTTTCATGGCCTAGGAATAATGGCAGCCCTTGGGTCAGTATACCCAGGGGCCAGCCGGGCATTTATCATTGGTACTTTGCATTTTTTGTGAGGATGGAAGCTTAGAGTACCACATGCTGAACACCCTATCCATCATCGTTGGCCTCAAATGATAATGGGACTTTAAAGGTCACCCTAGGGGTTCTAGCACTGAGGCAGTCTGGCTGGTTGTTCTGTGGAGACAAACTATTAGCATCAGACTATTGGTAGCCTGCCTCCACCCCCATCCTGTAGCCTTCCCATGGGTGTAAAGCAGAAGTGACATCTAGGGTTTGCACTGATAGGGGAGGCTCTGGTGGAGTGGCAGGAGCAGCTGGACAGGTGGAGAACCTGCTGTGTAAGGTGGGGGTTCAGGGACACAGCAGGCAGGGGAGGTGGGTGAGCCAAGGCAAAAGGGCAAGGCTGTTGGCTGGGTCCCCATGGGGAGGTGCAGAGAAAGCACTTCCTTTTCATTTACTCTTATTTCTTATCATGGCCCAGGACATGGTGTTAGCACATGTATTTAAAGATTCTTATTTTTACGTATGTATTTAAAGCCATTAGGAAGGGATTGTGTCCCAGAGTGGATTGATGCTGGAAAAGTCAAACAATATATTCAATAAAGAGACTGAATATTGGGGTAAATAACATGCCAAGAGATAGTTTTAGACTTGAAATGAAATTAGAGGAAAGCACTTCTTTAAGTAAAAACTGACAGAAAACATTCTATCAGTTAGTGAAAATGAACAATGTGGTTTGGGTCATTTGTAATGAATTACCAATGCTGTATAAATTTGCTCCAGCATGTAATACATTTATTATTTGATGCTACAATGGTCCTATCAGGTATCTTTGACAAGGAAAGGCAAAAATATGATCATCAGAGAGGTTATATGACTTGCTCAGGTCACACAGCTAAGGAGAGAGGTGAGGAGAGTCAAGTCTATATGGCAGAAAGTACTTAGGTAAAGAGTTAGAGGATCTGTTTTCTAATTCAGTTGAACTAATTAATTTTGCAACAGTAAGCAAGCAAATCATTCAACTGCTCAAGAGATCAAGTGAAGGAGTTTGAGAAAATTAATTGTTTTCAACCACTTTTTAGATTCTCCCTCCCCCCACCACTGGAGATTTTTAAAGTATATTAAGTCTCAGACTCCAGATTCCATCATAGATCAACTAATATGAATCTTTGTGTTCTGAGCCCTTAGATATCACTGTTTGTTTGTTTGTTTGCCTGCTGTTTAGTTTGTTTGTAAGCTGCCTGGGTGATTCTATGCTGCAACTAGTCTCAAGAGCCCCTGAATTGGGTTATTTCTGAGGCCACATCTAGCATTTGCATTTTATATTAATTTATTTCCCACGCCCCCAATTTAGGCCAAGTGTTTTGAAGTCCATTCACTTCCTTGTGCTTTCAAAGATGTGAAAGCTTGGTGCGAAGAGAAGTAGATTTGTTTACTCACAGAGCAGAGATAGAGCAGAAATGCGTGGATAATGGTGATTATCTCTTGCCATTTCCTCTCACATCCCAAAGACCCATGAAAATATCAGTCCCATGTAAATTGAGAACTCAGTTTTGCAAAAGGTAAACAAATTTTCATTAATATATAATATCAGTTTAAGGAAAAATCCAAATAGATAAAAACAACTATCATTTTTCTAGTTTTAAGTTTCTAGTTAATTGAAAATTTGCTGACATGAATGACCATCTTTAAAAAGAAATAACAAGAATGGTTCATCTCATTAAGAAAGAAATAATATTAATTTTCAGACTCCTTTTAATACAGTTGTCCCTCAGTAGGGGGACATCTAGGACCTCCCGTGGATACTACAATCCACAAATGCTAAAGTCCCTTTCATAAAATGGTGTGGTATTTGCATATAGTCTATGCACATCCTCTCATATACTTTAAATCATTTCTGGATTACTTACATATGATTCCTAATACAATACAAATACCATATAAATAGTTATACTGTACCACCTAAGTTTGTATAATTTTTTATTGTTGTTCTCTTATTTATATTGTTGTGGTTTGTAAAAAATAGTTTTGGGTGCTACCGAGTGATCCTTGAGCCTCACTTCCACGTTGTCAGCTCAACCCAGGCTTGAATCCGAACTTCCACCCCCAGCTGTAATCACCTTGTCCCGCCACTGCGGTGACAATTAAAGTTCTTGAACTGCAGACTTCTCGCCTTTGCCTGTGAGTTCTGGAGTTTCCCATGAAGGGCGTGTTACTGGTGCCTCCAGGGGTATTGGCCGTGGCGTCGTCTTGCAGCTCTGTCGAGCAGGTGCCACAGTTTATATCACTGGCCGTCATCTGGACACCCTTCAGGTGACTGCTCAGGAGGCTCAATTGCTCGGGGGCCAGTGTGTGCCTATGGTGTGGGATTCAAGCCAGGAGAGTGAAGTGCGAAGCCTGTTTGAGCAAGTGGCTCGGGAACAGCAGGGGCGTCTAGATGTGCTGGTCAACAGTGCTTATGCTGGGGTCCAGATCATCCTGAACAACAGGAACAAGGCATTCCGGGAAAACCCCGCCTCTGTGTGGGACGATATCAACAATGTTGGACTCAGAGGCCACAACTTGTGCTCCGTGTATGGGGCACGGCTGATGGCACCAGCTGGCCAGGGACTCATTGTGGTCATCTTTTCTCCCGGGGGCCTGTATATGTTTAACATCCCCTATGGTGTGGGCAAAGCTGTGTGCTACAAGCTGGCTGCTGACTGTGCCCATGAGCTGCGACGCCCGACGCCACGGGGTCAGCTACGTGTCTCTGTGGCCAGGGTTGATGCAGACAGGTTGGTGAAGGAGCATATGGCAACGGAGGAGGCCCTACAGGATCCACTGACTAAGCAGTTCAGATCACATTTCTCATCAGCAGAAACCACAGAAATGAGTGGCAAATGTCTGGTGGCTTTGGCAACAGACCCCAATATCCTGGGCCTGAATTGGTAAGGTGCTGCCATCCTGTGACTTTGCTTGATGCTATGGCCTTTGGGATGTGGATGGCCGTCCTGTCCAAGACTATTTGTCTTTGAGCTCTGTTGTCTCACATGTCCCCAGCCTGGGCTGGCTGGCCGGCCTCGTGTTTACTTGGCTTCCTCCGTGTGCTCAAGTGGATTATCACCCTCTATACTAGCAAGTTCTAACTGTCCTGGCCTGATGTCACAACTATGCTTATCTTCTCACTTGGGCTGTGGTGGATGGGCCTATCTCAGTGGAATAAAGCAGCCTTTCTCACCATCCGTATCCTTGACATGAAGAGAAGACCTCTGCTGTGTGTCCGTGGTGAGTTCTGGGGCACTTGTAGGTCCTCTCTGTGCCTTGGTTTTCCTCGTCACTAGATTTTACTTTTTGTTTCAGTATTGGAAAATGTTCTGGGAGCTAATAAAGGTTTCATTTATCCTTAAAAAAAAAATAGTTTTGATCCATAGTTGGTTGAATCCATGGGTATAGAACCCACAGATATAGAAGTTGTACTTGTCCAACTGTACTTGTGCTTTAATAAGAAAGTAATAAGAAGTTAATTTGTAAATACCCAGGGAATATTTCATTGTTGTGCTTTTCCTCAGCACACTAAGATTAACTGTCCAGTATTATTTGTTAGATATCATCTAACCAGTGTTCTGAATGGAAGAGTATACCACTTAATCAGGAATCTACATTGCGTTTTGACTTAAAATCTCTTTCGTTTGATATAAGTATAGACATCCCTGTTTGTTTTATTTACCATTTGCATGGAATATATTTTTTAATCCCGTTATTTCAGCCTATGGTATGGCCTTAAATTTCAAATGAGTTTCTTATAGATATCATATAATTAAGTCTTATTTTTTTTAAATACATTCAGCAAATTATGTCTTTTGATTGGTGAGTTTACTCTATCAACATTTAGTGTAGTTATGAATAGAAAGGAGGTACTATTGTCATTTTGTTTATCTTGTAATTCTTTTGTTCCTCTTTTCTTCTCTTACTGTCTTTGTGTTTTACTGATTATTTTTTCATAGCAGTATTATATTTTGATTCCTTTCTCTTTTTTATTCTGTATCTTCTATAGGTATTTTCTTCGAGATTGCCAAGAAGCTAGGTAGAACACAGTAATAGTGTGCTTTAAACTGATAAAAACTTAACTTCAACCACATACAAAAAAAATATTACTTTTACTTCTCCATCCCACACATTGTGTTGTTGATGTCACAATTTACATCTTTTATATCATGTATCCACTAATAAATTTTTGTAATTATAGTTATTCTTAATACTTCTGTCTTTTAACTTTATATTACAATTAAAAGTGATTTATACACCTTGATTACAGTACTATAACATTCTGTATTTGTCTACTTATTTACCTGTACCAGTGAGTTTAATATTTTCATATGCTTTTGTACTGCTGTTTAGTATTCTTTTATTTCAAATCAAAGAAATCAAAGAATTCCCTTTAACATTTATCAAAAGGAAGGTCTAATGATGAAGAATTCCCTCATCTTTTGCCCAGCTAGCTTTTATTATTATTTAATTAATTAATTTATTTATTTGCAGTTTTGGGTGGGGCTGGGCTTGAACCCACCACCCCTGGTTTATGGGGCCAGCACCCTACTCCTTGAGCCACAGGCACCAACCTTCCCTCATCTTTTGTTTTTCTGGGAAAGTATTTGTCTCTCCTTCATTTTGAAGTGCTGGGTATAATATTCTTGGCTGACAGATTAGTTTTTTCTTCTTCTTTTATCATTCTTATCCTCTTCTCTTCTGGCTTGCAAAGTTTCTGCTGAGAAATCCACTAATAGTCTTAGAGAGGCTATCTGGTATGTGAAAAGTCACTTTTTTCTTTCTACTTTCAAAATTCTTTCACTGTCTTTGTCTTTTGGCAATTTTGATTATAATGTCCTTTGGTATATCTTTCTTTTAGTTCATTCTATTTGGGTCTTCTAAATTTGGTGAATTTTTGTGTTCAAATATTTTCTAAAATTTGGGAAATTTTCAGCTGAATATTTCTTTAAATATTCTTTCTGCTCCTTTCTCTCTTCTTTTTCTGGAATTCCCATAGTACATAGCTAGTTTGAGGGATGATATTTCACAGGGTTCTTAGATTTTCGTCATTCTTTTCATTTTTATTCCTTTTATTGCTTTAACTTGATTATTTTGCATGAACGGTCTTCAAATTTGTTAATTATTTCTTTTGCTTGATGAAGTCTGCAGCTGAAACTATCTGTTGAATTTTTCAGTTTAGATTGTATCCTTCAGCTCTATATTTTGTTTGTTTTTGTGTGTGGGTTTTTTTTTTTTATATTCTTATTTTGTTGATGTGTGATTTTTCTGATTTTATTTGTGTATCTGTGCTATTTTGTAACTTACCAAGCTTCTTTAAGAGTGTTATTTTAAAGTAGTTATCAGGCAACTCACAAATCTCTATTGCTTCAAAGTGAGTTACTCGAGATTTATTTTGTTCTTTGTGTCATATTTCTCTAACTTTTTTTCTTTTGTAGCTTTGTGTTGTTAGCCAAACATTTGAAGAAACAACCACCTATCTCAGTCTTTAAAGACTGGCTTTAGTAGGGAAAGATCTTCATTAGTCAGTCAGCCTGGCTAGAGATTCTAGGATCTTCTTAAACCTTTTCTAAGGATTTGCATGCTCTCCTCCTCTCTATTCCTTTTTGAGGAGAAGTTTTAGGATGATACACCTCACCCAAATCTTGAAGAACCATGTTGACTTCAGAAGGCTGCCCATCCCATTTCCTTAAGACATTACAATAAAAAGTCAAAATGTTGGATACATGTTCTACTCTTCTCCCTGGCCTTCTGGGAGAGAAACTTTGGTATGTGTCCCTTCTTCCAATCTCTTGGGGCCATGCTAGCTACAGTTAAGTTTCCTATCCCAACTTTTGTTGTTGTTGTTCTTAGTTGTTCTCAGATATTAAAACTGTGATGGTTCCCTCAATGATCAGAATGAGATGAAATAAAAACAGATCCTTCAGTTGGATCCCCAAAAGTCTGGGTATTTGGAGAGCACACCCATCTCTCTCTTTCCCTCTGAGAGACAGACAAGTCATTTGCTGAAGCAATCTTTCTTAGGAGGGAGCTATGCATGGATGGGGGGAGGGAGTGATGTGGGTAAAGTAGAATTGTTTTTCTTATTTCAATGTGCTATTTTTGATTTTGTGCTCATCTAGGTTGCTACAGATGCTTACCTGAATTCTGAATTTTTCATGAAGATATTTAGTTTCATATGCTTATATCATTGTTATATTGGTGTTTCTGTGGAAGTATAAGAGCTAGTACTTCCAATTCTGCCATCTTATCGATGTTACTTCAAATCTATTGTACATTTCATTTTAGCTAGCACGTAACTTTATACTCCGAAGGAGGTTCTTTTTGTGCTGTATGTTTAACATATAGTAATGACACAAATACTAATAAATGTATTTTAAGCATGAAAAAATAAATAAGTGTTTCTTGAAACTGGTTTATTGGAATTCTATTTCCATAAGGGGAGAAAAACTTTATCTGAATGAATAGCTGTGGAAAACATTTGAATAAAATTGCACAGGTTACTTTGCAGCCATTTACTCCATCTATAATAAACTAATGGACCTTGGATATCCCTCAAAATGAGAATACAGTGTAACATTTCCCAAAGTCTCCTTATCCCAGAATCATTTTTCTGTGGAGCATCCTATGGAGTAGGGATGTTTAGAATAACTTTGGAAAACAATAGACTAGAGAAAGAAAGATGTACCAGTATTATCACTTATATTAATTTTTTTGAGTCAGAGTCTCACTTTCTTGCCCACAGTAGAGTGCTATGGCATCATAGCTCACAGCAACCTCAAACTCTTGGGCTCAAGTGATCTTCTTGCTTCAGCCTCCCAAGTAGCTGGGGCTATAGGCACTTGACACAGTGCCTGGCTATTTTAGAGACAGGGTCTCATTCTAGCTCAGGCTGGTCTCAAACTTGTGAGCTCAAGCAATCTACCCACCTTGGCCTCAATCTCAGAGTGCTGGGATTACAGGCATGACCCACCACTCCCGGCCCTACTTATATTGACTTTTGCCATTATAAAGCATTTATATTGAATTTTCATGTTATGTTTGTGCATAAGGTAACAAAGTGACAGCAGAACAAATCATTCTCTGCTTCTAATACATTGAATATCTTCTGTAGAAACTCTCAGTGGTAATAATCCTAAACATGTATTTAATGACTAAGATATCACGAACATAAAACAAAATGAGAAGAAGAATAATATAGTTTCAAAAAGAATAATGGATGCATTAAAGTTAGTCACTTACTGAGGGGTAGATAAGTCAGCAGCATGTCACAGTCAGAAATAATGAGGCATCAGAAAATTGAAGGGACACTCAAACACTTGCTTAATTTGGGTAATGATGATTATCTATTCGAAGAGTGCTCTGTGTCTACCTTAGCTATAAAACTGTATTTAGTAGTGAAAAATATATTCATAAAACTAAATTGAAGTTCAGTTTTGTTTTGATAACATTACCAGTTTAATTAACAAGTACATAAATGATGAAATTATGGGCAGCATATTTTAAATTAAGATTGCTATTCTAAATGTTCAAGAAATAAACACAATTTATGCCTGTTCAGAATTGGCAGAAAAAATTTGAAACTAGACTGTTTCTTTGCATAAAACTTTATCTCCACTCAAGGTGATCACAGAGTTCTTCCCTGGGGTTAGGAATAACAAAGATGAATGAAATCTTCAGATAATTCAAAAGCTTAATTTAGTTCACAGTTCCAATTTCCTCCCCTTGTAAATCATATCGCTGCTGCTAAAAAGTAGGAAACATGACTAATTCATTTTAGTTATTTTTCCAACTCCTGCTTGCACATTAATTTAGAGCAGTGAAAGTCCATAAAGCAGAGCACAGGAGAGAGAAGAGAGTAAAAAAGAATATCAGGAAAAAGAGTAGACTGGCTGGGTAATCATTCCCTGAATCAATCAGGATTGCACTGGCAAAACTGGAATTCAAAACAATACTGACAGAATGAAAAGACTTTGTTAATGGCACTACTAAAGTACTTACAAAAAGAGTGTCCACTTTTTATTCACAGACCCTGGCTTCTTGGAAAATGTGTGTACACCTCACTTGAAGGAAGGGAGCAACCAGTATAAGCAACTGGTTTATACTTTGTTGGTGATGATATTCTGCGGTAGGACTTTTGGACTGTTTCTTACCTTGAGCAAAATGGGTTGGAGGATTTCAGGAGTACTCTGTCTTCATACTGCCAAGCACAGAAGAGGTCCATAGCAATTGTCACTACAGAGATGAAAGAATAACAAAATGAATGACAGAAAGAGGGAGGTCCCCTTTGATATTAGCCTAACCCTTATTTTATGCCCTGGGGCTGAGTTTGAACCCGCCACCTCCAGCATATGGGGTCAGCACCCTACTCCTTTGTGCCACAGGTGCCATCCTGTGCCTAATTTCTTAACTTTGTGAACTGTTAACTACCTCATTCCCTCTAGGGCTTAATGACTAAGATATCATGAACATAAAACAAAATGAGATCTTTTTCCTATCCCTTTTCTGCTTTGTTCCCTACTGATGGAATTCCCTGATGCCAGCTGCCTTCCCAACCAGCTAGTTTGTAAGTTCTGCTGACTCCTGGGTCTTCTGTTGCGCTCCTTTTACTGTAATCCTGCCTGACCACCATGTGGAGGGCCAATCAAATCCACAGCTGCCCATTTCCTCAACACCTGCGTGTTGTCCTGTCTACTTGCCCCCTGATGCACTTCAGTTCATCTCACTGTCCCCAGTTTCTCAGCCCCACCACTCCAGAGTTATACAAGGTTGCCTGAAGGTATGTCTATAATGTAAATCTATTTAAACAACTAGATATTTTAAAATAAATATTGACTGCACAAATACCATCAGCATCTAACAAGTCTGTGGACATACTCATAGTCCGTGAGAAGACTCCTGACATAAAGGCAGGCAATATGACCCCTGGAGGAGCTCTAAGTAATTATAGGTTCCCAGAGGCTCTAGCTTCAGATATCTGGGGTGAATATTCCCATGCACAGGCAGCTTCAGGAACCACAGAGCTATGTGTTGTATTCTTTGCATTGAATAGGCTTCTGAACACCAGCTGTAATTCATCTGATCAAAGCAGCTTGGATAGCTGTGCTGTAGTTTCTATTATTCTTACTTCAGACAGTCTGTTACCTCTTAGACTTTTGGAATATTTTTAAGAAAAATCCAACTCTTGAATATAAAATAGTAGAAAACAGTATGAAGGTTCTTAAAATTATTAAAAATACCACCATATGACCCACAATTCCACTTCTGGGTATAAAATATCCTGAAGAAATAAAAGCGGCTCAGTACCTGTGGCTCAATTGGCTAAGGCGCCAGCCACGTACACCTAAGGTGGTGGGTTTGAATCCCCAGCCCGGGTCCACCAAACAATAATGATGGCTGCAACCAAAAAATAGCCGGGCGTCGTGGCGGGCGCCTGTGGTCCCAGCTGCTTGGGAGGTGGAGGCAGGAGACTCGCTTGAGCCCAGGAGTTGGAGGTTGCTATGAGCTGTGATGTCATAGCACTCTACCCAGGGGGATAGCTTGAAGCTCTGTCTCAAAAAAAAAAGAAAGAAAAACAGCATCTCAAAGATATATTTTTACAACCATGTTCATAAAACTTTATTTGTAATAGCCAAGAATGGAAGCAATTCAGGTGGCCATCTATGGATAAATGGATAAACAAAAGGTGGCCTACACACACACACACACATAAATATTTAATAAAATATTATTTATTCTTTCAAAAGAAGGAAATTGTGACACATGCTACAATATGAATGAACCTTGAGCACATTATGCTAAGTGAAATAAGCCATCAAAAAAAGGCATACTGTTTAATTTCATATATGTGGTACTTATAATAGATTCATAGAACTTGAATTAAGAGTTGTGGTTAGGAGGGGCTGGAAGGAATGGAAAACTATTATTTAATGTTAATCTTGTTTGAGGTTTCAGTTTTTTAAGATGAAAAGGGTTCTGAAGATTGATAATGGTGATGGTTACATAGCCATATGAATGCACTTAACACGACTGAACTGTACACTTAAAATAGTTGAGATGGTAAATTTTCTGTTATGTGTGTTTTACCACAATTAAAAGAATTTTTAAAAATTATGCTGCTTGTCCAAAGATATGAGAGAGAGAGAATATCTCACTTTCTTGGTCTTTGGTTCCTATTTCCAAGATGCTGTGTTGGAATACATACAAATTGTAAAGTTGAAATGAACTTTCTTAAGCTAAAAGAACAATACTGTTGTCAGATCTTGCTCGAATAGTATGACATTCAGTTAGTATCACTGAGAAACCACGATATTCCAGGTAGCATATTAAGTACTGTTGGCAGGGCATTGAGAGGGATGTGGGAGTTGAAGGCTGTATAAGGCAGAATCTTGGGCACAGAAAAATATAAAATGTACTTTAAGGGTTGCAATGCATACATGGGTAACTACATTTAGTCTTGGAGGCTATAGGAAAGTGAAAATTACATGTCATGGGAGCACATAGAAAGGAAGAGGTCACAGTCAGTTTGGGAGCTAAGAGATGGCTTACTGGAAGAGGTGACAGCTGATCTGAGTCTTACAGGCTGGAGAAGACATCGGCAGGCAGAGATGTTTGTTGGCCATTCAAATACAAGAGCAGCAAAATGTCTACAGCATAAGGGAGACATAGTAACCTTTTAAAGACAGACAGGCAAGGTGTGTTGGATCCATTTGTCTTCATTTGAGGCAATAAGAAACAGAAAAAAAATTGTCACAGTAATCACAGAAATTGAGCTCTTCTAAAGATTTTAAGATATAATCTGCAATGGTATCTTAGAATTGGTTTGAGAATGTAGGTAGGGTATCAGCCAGGAAATGATTATAAAGATGTATGAAAATTAATGACCACACGGAATACAGAACTGACTGTAGAAATAAAAATAAGGATGGTGATGAAATGTCATGAGAGGCACGAACGTGGAGCAGTGAGAGCCCCAGCCTGAACGTTGGAGGCAAGTTCTAACTGTTTTACTAGCCCCTTCTTTGTACAATCATAGAAGTTTGTTTAAAATTTCAGAGCTTCATTTTTCTCAACTTTAAAAGGTGGAATAATTTTAGTGGCAATTTTTAGCACCAAATGTGCCAGGATTCCGATTTGAACTTACGGTTTTGGGGACTCATCCCAAGAGACCCTAAGTCACTCAGGAGGAGAACATCCAGGAGGAGATATGAACCATCCCTAAAAGACTCTTATCTCATTTCCCTGGGTACAGTAAACATGCTATCTCTTGTCACAAATGTGCTGACATAGAGACATGACAGATGAAAGCATACAAAGAAAACAAAGAGAACAGGCATTTGCAGTTGGGAGTCCCAGATGTGGCCCTCTCCAACACTCAGGCTATGCTTTTTCTCCCACAGGAAGTTAATGAAGCTGAGTCTGACCTGACCAGATTTATTTGTGTGTCCCCAGAGAATCTATCTGTCTTCTGCAATGCTCTCCACGTCCACGCCATGCCTGTGAGAACGAACTGGACTGGCCATTGGTCTGGCAGGAGAGCAGCACCAGGGAAGGGGAGCAGCTGAGCTTGTGAGGGTGTACATCTTTTTTTATGGTTCCCTGACTGGTGGCCTGAACGACGGCATCACCATCACTCTGGCAGGCCCAGCGGCAGGTGCAGGACATTATTCGTGTTGCCCAGCTCTGCAATAATAAAAAGCAGGGCCAGGAAAATGGCAGCTGCTCGACTGAGCATGGCAGTGGTGAGGGATTGTTTCTAGATAGCTTTGCAGCTGACATCAGGCACAAATCATTATCGTTTATGAAGATGCCTTCTCCTATCTGTTAGCTTTTCACTGTTGAATGAAAAGATTAAAGAGCCATATGAACACAGTATTTGGTTTGGCACTGTTCCTACCCATAGTCTAGAACTTCAAGAAATACAAAGCTGGCTAATTGATGGTGTGCCCTCGTGCTTTTAGGCTCCACTGTTAATGAACTAGATTCAGTGCTAAAGAAGAAGACCTGCCTGGTCCTCAAATCCCTTTCTCTCCAATGACAGTTAATACTTTACCTTTTCCCACTGTTAATTAAAGTACTGATATGACTTACTACTTTTCTCAACTAAGTAAACATTCACATCTATTCCACTTCATCAAAAAATGTCATTCTTACCAGATCTCAATAAAAACAGAGTTTATTTCAGCTATCCTTAAGATCTCTTTTAGAATATTAGTCTTAGAAGGTTGTGGAATTTACAGTTTGGGTTAAAGACTACAACTGGCTCTGGCCCATGGTAGATGCCCAATCATTGTTTGTCAGATGAATAAAAATGATGGCTCATGATGGTAACAGACCTTCATAGCAAGACGATTGCAGGAGAGAAATCTTCAGAAATTTGTTAATATCTCTACACTAAACTCTCTGTTTAGAACTTACTGTTTCTCACAGACACAAAATTCTTTATTAGCATTCATCATTGTGGTCCCGTAAAAGCTCGTTTTGAAGGAAAACTCCGAGACCTTAATAACTATTAGCTGGGGATGCTGATGTAGAAAAGCTAAGGGAAGCCCAGAGAGTGATAACATTTGTATCTAGGCGCGTCTTTGCTGGCAGTCATGTAGACGCAGGGTTGGGCATGGGACTTGGCATATATGTGCATACTTTGTGCCTGAAGATAGCAATGTTTCTATGCATGCATATATAAAATAATCCCCAAAGAGTCCTAATTTCCACAGTTCCTATGTTACTTAGCCACTTATATTCTAAACTGAATTATACATGTATAAGACATAAAATTATAGATACAGTGACTCATTCTGCCCCAAATTATTTTTATTGTACTTTAAAAATATTGACTTAGTTTAATATTAGTGTATTGATTTAAGTTATATTTCTTCCCAGCACCCAGAAGTCCAGATCCAGAAGGAATATTTTCATTAGTGCATGGTTAGCAACTTTTGGGTAGATTAATTTAAAATGTATATATCAATTTGAAGAACATCTTAAACTTTATGTTAAGTGGAATTTGTATAAGACAGAAAATGGTGCAGAGGATGAAATGCCTTCAATACAATAGTTTTTAGTGGGATATAAAACCACCTAAAATCCTTAGCAGAAGTACACAGATCTCCAGAAAAGAGATACTGGTACGTGATAAATTAGCATACCAGTCTATGCACAGACATTTCAGAAAGGATAGAGAGGATCATAGACTTAGAGGCTAAAATATAAATGCTCTTTACCATTGTGAAGAATCAAAGCACCAAGCACTGCAGACTGTAACGTAATGCAATCAGCAGTGTAACCCAAGGAGGAAACTTGTGGAAAGCTAATATAATTGAAGATCACTAAAGACTCAAATGTGACTACTGGGAAAGTGTATGGTGAATAAGCAGGATCCTGCCTGTACAACCTCTCCAGGAAAGAGAGGGATGATGTGGAAATGAACAAGGCCAGAGCACTAGGTGGAGTGCCCATGCCTCTGAAAGCGAGGTCTGAGAAAAGATGTGGCATGAAAGCAAACAGGTGCAGTAATCGAGGTCCCAAGCCAAACAAAACAAAAAAGTGCTAAAGGCTTCTCAGACTGCCAATATCTTTTGTGCAGCCGAGCACCACCTGAAAAATCAGTGCATGATTTCATCTATATAAAACTATGCAAATCTTTGCTGGCAGTGGGAAATGAGGATTACCCAGTAAATACTAAGATGTTTTACTTTTATCTTATCCCTGAAGAAAATGGGGAACTTTTAGATTTCAAAGTAATGTACCTCAGTCTAAATAATCAATCACTGATTACATCAGAAAACATTGGAGATCCAGATGGATTAAAGAATTAAATGTTAAAAATAAATAAATGAACATACAGGTGAATATTTTTGTGAGTTTTTTAAATTTTTTTTTTTTTTTGAGACAGAGTCTCATTACCTTGCCCTCGGTAGAGTGCTGTGACATCACAGCTCACAGCAACCTCCAACTCTTGAGTTTAAGAGATTCTCTTGCCTCAGCCTCCCAAGTAGCTGGGACTACAGGTGCCCACCACAATGCCTGGCTATTTTTTTGTTGCAGTTGTCATTGTTGCTTAGTTGGCCCAGGCCAGGTTCCAACCTGCCAGCCTCGGTGTTTGTGGCTGGTGCTGTAACCACTGTGCTATGGGTGCTGAGCCTATTCTTATGACCTTGAAATGGGAAGTTGCTTCCTATACTGGGTAGAAGGGTGTCCTATGACAATTCACGCCCACTCATTAGGTATGGATGTGACCTTGTTTGGTCTTTGAAGATGTAATTAAGTTATGCTCAGGTCATACTGGACTAAGATGAGTCCTAAATCCAATCCATGTATGACTTATATCCTTATGAGAAGAGGGAATTTTGGATCAGATATACAGTAGAGAAGACTATGTAAAAATGGAGGCAGAGATTGGAGTGATGCCTTTATAATAATCAAAGGAATGAGAAAGATTGCTATCAACCAACCACCAAAAGCCAGAATAAAAACATGGAATAGTTTCTCCCTCAAGCCTCCAGAAAGAACCAGTCCTACTGATACCTTAATTTTGAAGTTCTATTCTCTGGAACTGTGGGAAAATAAATTTGTTATACCAGTCACAGTAAACTAATGCACTTCCTAAGTATAAAAGGAAAAGAAAAATGCACACACAGATTGGTTATTTGATTTAATAAAATTTAAACTTCTGTATGTAAAAAGAGAAACGTATGCCCCAAATCCAAAAACAAAGAGCTGAGGGGAATATTTGAGCCATTTATGTCAGTCATAGGATTAATACCTTTATTACATACAGAGCCCAAAAATAATAATCGAACGTCCATCTGGAAGTTATGGCAAAGATATAAATAGTCGATTTGTGAAAGAAGAAAAAAATGTTTAATAAATCTTAACAACCAAATACAAATAAGATAAACTACTTTTACTTATCAAATTTATAAATAATAATAGCAAAAATGAACTTGGCATTGCTTTAAGTGCTTTATGTACTACTGACTCATTTATACTCATAACACTCCTACTAGGAGATAGGGTGTGAGGTAATATTATCTTCATTTTATTAACAAGGAAACTGAAATCACATATTATCATCATAAATATAAGGTAATATTATCTTCATGATATAAATGAGGAAACCGAGCCACAAAATTAGCAAGGGTATACTGAAGTGGCCACTCATGTAATTTGGCAAAGTAATCATATCTTTTGACATAAGAATTTCATTTTTAGGAATTTGTCCTTAAAAAATAATATTGGAAAGAAACAAGTGTCAACAGGTGCTCTCTCTGTGTAATGAAGATGCATTTTTTACTTTTTTGTGTACTCTTTACACTTCTCTGCATTCCTTTTTTTTTTTAATTTCTAGCCCATAGATTACAAATAGAACCTGTACAACTTGATGATCCTGATAATGTTTTAAAGGCAGATGAGAATTTCTGTACATAATTGAAATTTTTTCTTGTGTTACTAAGAGATCAGACAGGTCATGTTAAAATTTTTCAATATTATTTATATTTATCTTAGGCAAGTATCTGGTAAATATTTCCTTCATCATTTTTTAGTTGTAAAAAACAAGGCATACATTGTTTACCTTACCTAGAATTCAAAACTGAGTTTGCATTTCTGGCCTGCAGTCTTATTGCTATGACGGCCTAGAGTGGCCTGGTTCTTCTAAGAGTATGTATGTACAAAGTATACTTTATCATACATATACCTTTGTAATGTTATTTCTTTTCTTAGATAATTTTTATTTATTTTATTTTTATTTTAGAGTCTCATTAGTGACAGAGTCTCACTATGTCACCCTTGGTAGAGTGCCATGGTATCGCAGCTCACAGCAACCTCCAGCTCTTGGGCTTAAGTGATTCTCTTGCCTCAGCCTCTCAGTGTAATGTTATTTCTTTATGTTTACTTTCTCTATGATTCTTCCCCTTATTTATTTGAAGTTTATTTTAGGTTAGCATATCATATGCATCTTTATAGGCCTCTTTAAATCTTTTCTTTGAAATACAGCAGAATATAAATGTTATATTAATTTATTTAAACTTTAATCTGATGCTCATTAATACAACAGTGAGGAGAAAAAGAGAAGCCACTTCTTTCTACACAGCTAGGTCTAAAAACCTAGGAACAAAATAAAATATAAGCTGGTATATAAAATAAAATGGAAAGTAGTATTAGATAAAAGTAAAGTGAATGTTTTAAGTTAAGTGATCACCAAACACCAGTGACAGGAGAATTCTGTTATATTTTGAGTACCACTCTGCTCTAAGCCCTCTTAAATCTGGGTCCCCAGGGTGGGTCTTCTCTTTTAACAGCTACACTTTGGAGACAGGTGATGGTGTGTTCAATATCCATGGCTAAATGTTTGATTTATTATCAATTTGGGAATATCTTGTGTATGAAGTCCTAAAAAGGAACAAATGAAAAAGCGACCCTTGGAATGCAGTAAAATCCAGGGGTAAGAGTTCAGGAGAAATTAAATATGCCCTGACAGTTACTAAAAACAAATAAAAACCAAAAAGCATAAATGCACTTAGAAAAGTTCAAAAAGTAGAGTTTCATGTGTCTGGAGACGAAATAAATTATTTTATTTGATATGGACTCTATCAGGTGACTCAAGGTATCATATACAATGTTATGCTTGCCAAAAAAAAAAAAAAAAACAAAACCAAAAAAAAAACCCAAATAATATGTTGGCTAGAGTCCAAGCCATCCAAAGAGGGAAACTGAAATGGTAAAAGGTAAGAGGATTGAGTCTATGAAGAAAGATTAGAGAAAATGAATGGGTACAGAAAGGGGAAAAAAGGAGAGAGAGGATTGAGAATTTTTCTTAAATACTTGAGAAAAGATATCACAAATTAAAAGGAACCTCAAACAGGGGTAGGAAACTAACCAGGGCTGACTCATCCAGTAGGCACGGTGGGCACCCTGCCTAGGGCCCAAGATACTCTGAGAGGCTCACAAAAAAGGGCTTTAAAAAATTACGAGAAAAATCGATAATAATGAAAAATCAAATAATGATTTTTCATCAATAATGAAAAATCAAAAATATAAAAAAGGATCAAGCCAGAATTATATTTGTTCTTAAAACAACACATTTATAGAGCATAATTTTTACTATACTTTTATGGAGGAAGTGGCAAAAGTTCCCAACATTCAGGAGGGAATATATCCCTAGATCTCCATGGAGAATTGTTCAGTGCTAAGTAAAGATACCTTGGGTTGAGACTAGAAGGGAGAAGTGACTCACCCAAGCCCCTCAAAATGAATGAACAAAAATAAAAATGGGTGCGGCACCCATAGCTCAGTGGGTAGGGCCCAGCCACATACACTGAAGCTGGCGGGTTCGAACCTGGCCCCGGCTTGCTGAAGCAACAATGACAACTGCAACAAAAAAATAGCCGGGCGTTGTGGTGGGTGCCTGTGGTCCCAGCGTACTTGGGAGGCTAAAGAAAGAGACTCACTTAACCCCAAGAGTTTGAAGTTGCTGTGAGCTGTGACCATCACAGAACTCTACCAAGGGTCACATACGGAGACTCTGTCTCAAAATAAAATAAAATTAAATAAAATTAAAAATTAAAAAAATAAATAAAAATGGGGAGACCATGATCCCTCTCTGCATTTGTGAAAATCAACACTTTTGTCTTGAGGGCTTTCAGTGTATAAAATTCTCCTGTAATTAATGCTCACAGTAATGCTCTGAGACATGATTTGTTATCTTTTCGAGATGAGAAAATCTGAAGTCAAAGATTACAAAACCCACCAACAGTACACAGTTAGAATCTGTGACAGAGCAATGAAATCCTTTCTCTTGGCCGGTTAACATGCAACACAACTTCCAACTGGAAAGTCAAACAGGCGTCATTTCCACTCCCCCACATCACCCTCACCAACCCTCCTCACCCACCAAAGCCCTACTTAGGTTCATAAACCAGCACTCAGTTTTGTAGGTTACATTTTAAACATACAACTATACCTTTAATATTCACATTTGCAAGTCCAAATTCTCTTTGATATAGCCTGTTATAAGAAAAGAGTATTTACCTTTGAATATAAACTTTTTCATTACATGAATCTGTTCCTTTAAATTATTGAGACCCTACTGATATGATCTTATGGGGTATACAACTTTCCAAAGCTTTTTGTCTAAAAACTATGTACTTTTAGGGAACAGAATGAGAGGGTGATTAAGATGAGTGATTAAAGGTTATTCTCGAACAAGGACATCTATTTGAAATCAGATCCACCAGACAGGCCAAAACATATGTGGCAATGTATACTTTGATATTAGAATTCTTTAAAGTTTATTCTAGGAGGGAGACCTTCAGACAGTTGATAGCTATGGGTGTGGATAGTCACATTCCTAGGCATTTCTTACTACATAGTTAAAGGCTATTGTCATTGCATTGTAAGACTTTGAGGGGGAAGAAAGTAAGTTTGCTTGCTCATTTGAGAAAGTGAGTGTTTTATTAAAAGAAATGGAAAATGTAACCCATAGACTTTCTCTTAGGGACAACACCAAGTATGAATATCATGTAGTTTTAGAAAAATATATTTAGACAAACTTTTTAATATAGAAGATGAAATCCCTAAGGGTTAATCAATTGCCCGACAAAGGATGTGGGTTTTGTTACTTGGAGAGCCCTTTGGTGGAACACCATGCTGAGTTTGAGTGTGCCATGCGTGGCATGGAAGATGGGCAGAGTTGAACGACTGCACAAAAGACGGGAGAGTAATTTGAAGCTTCCAGGAGAAGATCAAGAAAGAGCAGAATATCCAACCAGAATGATCAGAAAGAGGGAAGAGTGGAAAGGGGTGCTTGAGAAGGGAGCTTGGGGGAACACTTTTGAATAGACCAAATATAATTTTTAAGTTGTGCTCTAAAGTTTGCTAAGCAAACCTACTTTCTTCCCCCTCAAAGTCTTCAAGAAAGTCTGTGTGTCTCAAAAATGCTTTGTGAAAGAGAAATTCTTTACTGAATCAGGTTTGGCCCAAGATAAACCCAGAGACTAGAGACCTGGAGGCAGGAGCTGGAGGACCAGGGGCAGAAACATCTGGGTCCCATTTAAGCTCTACTCCAAAGGCAATACCACATGCCCGGAAAAGCAAAAGCATCCACATCCCTTCCCAGCACTGAATATAGAAGGAAATTAGTATTTCTGACGGGGAAAATGTTTAAAAGTTCGTGGAATCTTTTTTTTCTCTAAAAGTCTAAGAATGAAAAACCAAAACACACAACAGAGATTCATTCTCCATTAGTGATATTTAACCATCAGCATTATAATCATATAAAACCTGTTGGCATGCTTTTGTTTTGATATATGTAAGGATTTTAACTGTAATAAATTTAATTCAATGATTCAAATCAATATCATAGATGAATACTGGTTTTTTCCCCTGCTGATCCATATTGCTGTTACTGTAATAATAAAGATGAGAAGTGTTGTGCTATTATCAATCTTTTGGGGAACAACTACTATTAAGCAAACAGTGATACAGTTCCTTGGTGTGGTGCACACAAGTTTCCTGCCTTCCCTTCTATTATTTAGCAGGGTACCTTCTGTATCAACTGTGTGTTCACTGCTCTAAGGAGATCTGTGCTTGCAAAGCAAACCGTTAATAGAGAATATACACTTGGAAAATCCATGTGTCCGAAGCCCCTTCTTTTTTCTCATATAGCGTGTCTTTGTGAGAATTACTACCCATCTACTTTCTTTATTCCACCAGGTAGCTGAGAACATAGTTGAGTTTTAGCATGTAACCTCTGGAGCTTCCATTGCTGCTCTGCAATGACTGGCAACCACTGGGTCACATCTAATTAATAGACTGTTGGCAGAACATACTAAACAGAAGTTGTCAAAACCTAGTGATTAGAGATTTAGACTCAGGATTTAATTACATGTGCTGCTTCCCAAGAGTTACTGTAAATGGAATATAACTGTTTCAAGTCTATGAGCTTCAATGCTGTTTAAAAGAACTCATTAGTAGATTTTTTAAAATCATAGAGTATGTTACCAGCAAATATTTTCAAATTAAATTTCTTTTAAGCTTTCTTTTAAACTTCTTATTTAAGTAGTAAATATTTGACATTTCATGTATTTGATACCTCTTCCTTTTAAAAGTAGGACAGATGAGAAATGAAACATTTTCTCAATAATTTTGATGCGAAGTTTTGACAAGAAAAAGCAAACTTTGGGGCCCATATTATTTAAATTGACTGCTGACATTAATGAAGCTCACTGGGTAAGCGGGGCTTTTTCACTTATCCAAAGTAAACACACTCGTAGCCCAATATCTTTGCAAATTTCACACTATATTTGCCAACCATAAAATCTCTGCAAACATTAGACAGGATCACCTCTTGCTGCCTAGTAACAATGTTTATAAATGTATTTTTTCAGATAAGATAGCTGAGAGTACTTTTTAAAATATTTCTCAGAAGGGATTTCAGAAATGTTTTTTAGTAATCTGAAATCTTCTTCCCTTGTTCTGCTTAGATGCTTCCATAGCCAGATCTATGTGAGAATAGTGAAGAGCGGATCTGAGGCATACAATTTTTAATGATCACAGTTCATTTTTTCAGAACACTTTCACAAGATACATTAATGTAACTAAGGCAAAAGTGTTTTCTTAAAGCACATCATTAACGTTCTGAATACACATACAGCTTTCATAGTGTCAGTGTGATTATTTTGTTTTAATTTCTCAGATTCTTCTCTATCTGAGGTCGCTAATCTCCTTCCATTTACTTAAGGCCCATTTAAGCCAATTTTATTCTCCACTGTGTGGAGTTAGCTCATCTGTTTGACCGCTTCAGTAGTAGAGCTTATTTATAGTCTTTTCCAGGACAATTTCATGAGATTTCACCAGTGATGGGGGCCAGGTCTTCCATTTGTCTTATCCTTGAACTTTACCTATTTGAGGGCCTGGAGCAAAGGACCAATCATATGTGATTTTTAAGATTTGCTCCTGGTAAGAGGTGCTCTGACATAGGCCTCTTTCCCAGAGTGGGCACTTTCCTCTTCAGCCAACATGATAGCCACAAGCCTCTAGCACCCTCTGTAGCTTAGCTCTTGTTCCTACTCTCTTAACTCTGGGTAGTCGCCGGTTGAGCCCTTGGCTACCCACTGAGGAGGATCCCCATGTGCCGTTGTTCCGTGTGCTAAATGCTGCATAGTTTCTTCTGAAACTGATAGTATCCTTCCTTAATTTCAAACCGAGTCATTTAATTCTGTTTTAACTGATGTTCAAACAAAAGATTCTCCCAGAATGCAATTCCCAGATTTTAAGAAAAGAGTATAATTGTGATGGATGTGTTACTTAGTGTAGAGGACTCCAAGAGACAAATGACCTCTAAGCAAGATGATTTACAGCTGAGGGGTGGACTCTCGGGCGACTTGTCCACCGGTGCTCCTTATGGAGAAGGAGCCCGTGTCCACAGCACGTAGTCATTGTTAATTACTTCCCTTACCTGTGTTGTTCTGACTCAATAAAAGGCTGGTGCGGAGGTTGCTCGGGGCTACCCAGAAAGTAAGGGCTAGGCTGCCTTCCACAAGCTTGTACTTCTAATCTGCCTCTCCCCTGGTTCCTTCCTGGGCTAACCGAGACCAGGGCCATAGGAGCCCAATGGGTTGTGACAACTTAGTTCAATGTAAGATGTAAACAAACACCCCCAAAATCTCAATGGCTTAATAGAATCAAGGTTATTAGTGCTTACAACCCAGTCTGATGAGATTTGGGTTGTTCACTTCACAGAGGTGGCTGAGGAATTGTGCTACTTTAATCTTGTGGCTTACACTTCATAGTCTCCTTGGCATTGTCCTGCTAGCAGAAAGGAGGAAGAGAGCACGGGGAAAGTCACCCCTGATCTTCAACCACCTCATCCCAGAAGTGACACGTGTCACCTCCCCCGATATCACACCATCAGAACTGGTCAATGGCAAACTTAACAACACAGAGGTCTGAGAGCCATGAAAGAGCGGTTTTAATCCCCACAAATCCACAACCTCCCTTTAGGTAATAGAAGTTTGGAGCCCAGGTATAGGATCTTGAATTTATAACCAGTAGTTCTGTCGGTTTTGGGCTGAGCCCATGAGACCTTGTAGACCATGATTCCTAAGTCTCTCATTTCTTTCCTAGCTTGAAATTACTCAATTTTATCAGCGTTCATTCTATAACTGGATAAAATTGTTAAGCTGAATAGGGCCAGAATGGAGTCCTGGAACATGCCATGTGCACAGGTGATGTTTGATGTTCCAGGCTGGTTTCCATCTGCCCGTCTGCATCCTCTGGTGCTGTTCAGCCAGGGATGAATTATTGCCTAACTGAACTCGTGTGTGCACATAACAGACAGGAGGAAGAGCAGAATATTCCTCTAAACTCAAGTTAAGATTTCTCTCAGAATGAAATTAGAAAATGGTACAAATAAGAATTAAGATTGTTCTTCTGTAGGTCTTTTTAGATGTGGTTCATCAATAAATTGTGGTTTCATGGCTGCAAAGTATTAATTTTGGATAAAGATAGATAGTGGTGATGATTGTACAACAACACGCATGTACTTATTGCCATGGAACTATACATTTAATTGTTAAAATGACAAATTTTATTTATATTTTATCATAATAAAAAGAAAAACATTGTGAGTCTGGAGTACAGATATTATGTCTTGGTGACATTTCTGACATGCCTCCATCCTATCACCCTCATTATCCAGCCCCCAAAAGTATGAACGTAGAGAGACGTTCTGGGTTCTCCAACGTGGAAGAACCCTCACTTAGTTCTTCTCAACTGCCAAGACCACCTGGTGTGTCTCCATGAGGAACAGCAAGTATTTGAGGCCACATCTACTTGTTCCTCCCCAGGTCCTTGGTCTGTTGTGTCCTGGCTTTGCTCCCTGGCTGCAGGGATGGGCAGACCCAGTCAAAGTAGGCTTGGCTGAGTCCAAGATGCCATTCTTTGCCAGTTCTTACACCTGCACCCACCTGCTTTTGTGGTCTGGCATAGCTCAGGCTCTCCTAGATTCAAGTTAATGATAATAAAAATCATCTACCTCACTCTTTTTGCTCTTCTTTCTTGTAATTTGACCTCACAAACATTTCCTTCACACACATAGAATTTGCTTATATGTTGATCAACGTAAGACTGCTCCACCTTCATCACTTTCATTATAAATTAATAACTTGGCAATCTGATCTACACGTCACTCTTATTTATCAGTGGGGTTATCCTTAATCTACCCTTGATAGATCTGTACTTTCAGAAGTTCCAACCTTTCAGTGTTTGTAGACATAAGAACTGAAGACCAAGCCAAGGCTGGTTGAATGTCCGGCTGACCACCCTAGAGGCTATCCTTGGTCTTGAGCTACAATGCTTGTGAACTAATGTATCTCTCTCTAGCCCACCTGATACCTGCTGTCAAATGCTTTGTTGAAGTTTGGACATAACGATGTCTCCTAAATTTCCATAATCTAGGAGTTTAGAATAGCTAAATGCTTCCTTCTTTTTTTTTTTTTTTTTTTTGAGAATGAGCCTCAAGCTATCCCCCTGGGTAGAGTGCCATGGCATCACAGCTCACAGCAACCTCCAACTCCTGGGCTCAAGCGAGTCTTCTGCCTCCGCCTCCCAAGTAGCTGGGACCACAGGCGCCTGCCACAATGCTCGGCCACTTCCTTGGTTGCAGCCATCATTGTTGTTTGGTGGGCCCAGGCTGGGGATTCGAACCTGCCACCTTAGGTGTACATGGCTGGCGCCCTAGCGGATTGAGCCACAGGCGCTGAGCCCAAAAAATTCTTAAACTACTAATAGTAGCAAGTTTTCTAATTCTGATAAAAATATCAAATAACTTAAATAAAATATCATTCTTAGTAGTTTAAAATCATCATTCTTTATATCTTCTTCTTTTTGAGATAGAGCCTCAAGCTGTCACCCTGGGCCTAGGTAGAGTGCTGTAGTGTCATAGCATACAACATCCCCCAACTTGGGCTCAAGCGATCCCCTTGACTCAGTTTTTCTATTTTTGGTAGAGACAGGGTCTTGCTTTTGCTCAGGCTGGTCTCTACTTGTGAGCTCTAGCAATCCACTTGCCTTGGCCTCCCAAAGTGCTAAGATTACAGGCATTACATGCCTGGCCTCTTTATAGCTTTTAAAATGTTTACAATGTACACATATAATCTTTTCAAAAGTAGTAATATTTTTTAAAATATAGAAAATTCTCCAAGTAACTTGTTTCTGTTAAAAGAATGTCATTCTCCTTTTTTTGGGTCAGGCGTATAGCTTGTGATTCACCCAAGGTAAACAGGGAGCAAGGTTTAATAATCACTGAAAAATATTAAACAAAATTTTCTGCCTTGTGAGGCTGCTTGAAAAGGACCTGGTTTCAAGGGCACCAACCGGCAGGGGATAGGAGAACACTAGTGGATTCATTCAGCTGAGATTCCTTCAGTTCACAAGCTGGAGTTTTTAACCTATACCTGGGACATGGGGTCCTTTGACGACCAGATAAAAGTAATGAACCATCTCTCCAGAAAACAAACAAGCACCCAGAATTTTTCATGCAGTTCCAAGGGAAACTCAAGAAGATATGTTACTATGATGCTGTGATATCCAGTGGTTTCTTCTAAGGGCCCTGCCCTTCCAAGTTCAGCTCACCCCTGACCTCCAGCACAAGAGACCCTATTCTGGTCTGTTACGTGGTTATCCCCAGAACCATGGTCTCTCTCTAAAGTCTGAATACATTCTTCACTATACCTAGTGCATTTGTGCACCACAAGGGAACAGAAGCATACAGCAAAACATGTAAAAGACAGTTGTAAAGGGAGCCATTTCAGAGACTCTAGGTGAAGTACTTGATTGCAGGAGGTGAATGGAAGGCAGGGAGAAGAGGATGCAGAGCCACCCAGAGTGGGGGTGGGAGCTTCCCAAAGGAGTGATAATCAGCTTATACTGCCATGGATAGAGGCATAGTTGAGCAGAAGGGAAGAAGAGAAGCATTTCAGACTGTGAAATGACAATATCTGTGTTATTTCCTGGTTTTAAAGTACAGTGTCTGAATTGAGCCTGTTTTAATTAGTCTTAATAAGTAAGTAATCCAGTTACAGGCCAGGCTATGGACCTCGTACTCTTGGGTAAAGGCCTGGAACAGTCATCAGGAGGCTTGAGGTGGTGCAGGGCCCTGGATGAAGTGACTAAGCTTGGTAGGTACCATGGAAACATGTCTCATGCTTTTAGTGTATATTTCTGAAAATTTAAAATGCATGGCAGTAAAATTTACATAACATAAAATCAACCATTTAAAAATGAACAAATTAGAAAGTTTTAGTATATTCACAATGTTACATAGTCATCACCTCCATCTGGTCCCCAAATATTCCCATCTATCCAAAATAAGGTCCTGGGCAGCACCTGTGGCTCAGAGGGTAGGGCGCCAACCCCATATACTGAGGGTGGTGGGTTCAAACCCAGCCCCACCAAACTGTGACAAAAAAAATGGCCAGGGGTTGTGGCTGGTGCCTACAGTCCCGCTACTCAGGAGGCTGAGGCAGGAGAATCGCTTAGGCCCAGGAATTAGAGGTTTCTGTGAGCTGTGTGATGCCACAGCACTCTACAGAGGGCAGTAAAGTGAGACTCTGTCTCTACCAAAAAAAAAAAAAAATCAATCAATCAACAAAATAACATAAATAAATAAATAACAACAACAACAACAAAATTAAGTCCTGCACTCATTAAGTAGTTTCTTCCCACTTCCCACACTTCCCAATCCTGGGCAACCACCATTGTGTGTGCTCTGTGGATTTATTCATCCAGAATATTTCATATAATACGATATATAGATTCTTGTGCTTGGCTCTCTTCCCTTAGCATAATGTTTCTAAGATTCACTCATTTTGTAGTGTATGTCAATACTTCATTCTTTTAATGGCTAATATTCTACTGTATGAAGAGACAACAATGTGTCTATTTATCCATATGTTGATGGATATTTGGGGTATTTGTACCTATTGGCTATTGTGAATTTTGCTATTATGAACATGTGACCATACATACTTGTTTCAGTAACTGTTTTCTATCCTCTTAGGTTAGAAGTGGAATTGCTGTGTCCTACGGTGGTTTTATGTTTATTTTTTTGAGAAGCGTCTAAACTGTTTTCTGTAGCAGCTGTCCTATATTACTTTCTTACCAGCAATATGTGTAGGTTACAATTTTCCCATGTTCTTGCTAACGCTTATTATCCTAGTAGGTGTAGAGTGGTAAAATTTTTATTGATTTTGACTTTGTGCAAACACAAATGGTTAAGAATCTATTAGAACAGAGCAGAACTAGAGGAGCAGAAGAAAAGTGAGTGGTGAGGCCCTGATCCAGGGGGTTCTGGGCTTTCTCTGGACTGCAGAGACAGTTCTCTCTGTTGTAGATATCTGGCAGGGAGGGATCCTGAGAACATGACTGATGCACAGATCATGTGTGAGGTATTTAAAGTCCCTCAGCCTCAGTTTCCTAATGTTGAAAATGAGCATTAATGATAATGTCTTTCCCTCCCCAAAGAGCCCAAACCATACCAGATCCTGGCCTGTGGCCTGTACAAGGAAGTGAGGTGGTGCAGGGTGTGGTTTTGGCTCTGCCTGGCAGGAACAGGGTACATTGCCAAGCCTGGAACATGCCCCTTGGCAGTTCTACCATAAATGTTGGCTTAATATGAAGAAAGTTCAACTCATGACAGAGAGGACAAGATTATGGAGTAGTCCCAAATTACATAGTATGTTTTCTTTTATCAAGAAGGGGTGATAGGAGTTCAAGTTTCACTGAAAAAAATGATTAACAGGTTATGACTTTGCTGAAGGGTGGACTGTTTAACTTTCTCCTTCTTATCACTACTATTTAAACAGCTCTTACACTGACTGCTGTGTGAGGAGCCATAGATGTCACAAATGTTCTGGGACTTAATTTCCTGGATTCTAATCAGGTCTGGCTGTGTCTTCCCAGCTGTGTGGTTGCAGGTTTCGAGTGAGACCAATAGCTCCACTTTTCCTTACCCACTTAGGGTCTGGAGTGGGTGGTTGAAAGTCCTTCTACCCTTTTGTCCTCATCCGGGGCAGTATTTGTCTCTATATACTTCCACAATTTGAGCATTCTGTAGGCAGGGCAGAAACAAATCCCGGTGGAGCCAAAGAAAGAAGCAGGGACTGCTCAATCTTTCCTCACCCACACAGCATATTTATAAAAATTAGTCAAGATTTGAGGTGAACAGAGTGAGGTTTTCCACCTGAGAACTTCCTTCTATGTGGAAAACCATTCAGTGACCCTTCCTGGGACTGCAGTTTCCAGAATAATTCAGCAGGAGCAAATTACACCTGGCCAGAATTTCTTACTCCTTATAAACTATTTGACATGTATTCTGTGTTGAACTCATCAAATCCCAAACAACTCTAGGAGGTAGTAATTATTGTCTCCATTTTACAGATGAAGACACTAAAGCCCAGAGGGGAGAAGGAACCACTCCATATCACACAGCTAAGTTGTACTGAGTGTGATTCAAACCTAGGTCGTCAGACTTAGAAAGTGCTCTGCACCTCAAAATCATCTGTGAAGACGTTCCTTAGGGCAGTATTTACAGCAGTAAAGTTCACACAAAAGTCTTTTTTCCTTCACTCACTTTTGTTGTTACTTCTTGAAATGAAATCCATGGGCTTTTGACTCCTTGATCACTGCCTGTCCTTTTGTGAGTATATTCTCAACCCTTTTTCAGATTTCTTTTCCTTTCCTTGGTAAGTCAAGCACTGTACTATCCAACACAATAGACACTGGCTTGATCTCTTGAAATGTAGCTTCTTGAGATGGACAGATGTTGTAAAATTTTATATGAGCTTCTTGCTAGAATTAAGTTATCAGAGAGCCACAGCTTTTAGGGGAGAGACCAGCTTCTCATCTCAGGAAGAGCTTAAATGCTGGCTTAATATGAAAAAAGAGATAAAAAAAAAACAGGAGCAACCACAGGTGAGGAAAAATAGTATTATTCACAAGTCACATAAGCAAAATAAGAGAAAAAGAGGAACAGCAGGAGAAGGAAATGTCTCTGGAGAGCATGAGAGGTGTGGGGCATCAGGGAAAGGAAGGGATCATGCATTGAATAAGCTTTCTAAACAAACTCAACCATGCCTTGAGAAGTTTCAGGTATAATAATCATAGGAAAAATAGTCTTTGATATAAGAACTCAGAATCTAGTTAGAAAAATATGAGTCAATAATTCATATTGTTGAATAGAAAATACATTATGTAACTTGGGGTTACTCTATAACTCTTGTCCTCTCTATGCCAAGAATTGAACTTTGTTCATGTTGAGGCAATGCCTGTGGTAAGACCGCCGGGGGCAGGTACCAGACTTGGTGACGTGCCCTGTTCTCTCAGATGAACAATGAAAAATGAGTCATACTTGCACCTCTACATCCAAAGCCCACTGCAGCTCATAGCTCATTATACCAATAAAAATGCCATTTTTGGAGCCAGAAAAAAATATTTGAAATCAGACCATGGTCCAGTTCTCCTTGAAGAAATCTGTAAATGGAAACTAAGCATTCATTACAGAATGAAGTCAAGGGTCACAGAGGGTTTCTGAGCCACAGAGTGACACAATGAAGGCTTTATTAAAGTTGGCAGGCAGTGAATAGAAGGTGGCAAACAGCCAGATCAGATCAGACATGAGGTTAAGAGGAAATGATGGGACAGTTGGACCAGTATTGTAAGAATGAAGTCATCATAGGAGTTCAGATCCCAGGGTCCTACTCAAAACCTGCCATTCACTTGACTGTGGGCAAGACCTTTTCACTGTCAGCCTCCCCATCTGGCTATTAAATGACATGTTCTTAGTATCCAGGATTCTATGAGTTAACTGAAAACTTCCAGCAATGTAGATCTTGAAGAGAGAGAAAATGCAGGTACAGAGGCAGCCAGCTAGAATATGCTGAAATTAACAAAACCCACCAGTGATGTCACATCTGTGATATCTTTCTATAGCACCACCTTGCTGGCATATTATAGTTGAATATTAAACAATGCCCTCAGCTGAGCACATGAATGTTAAGAAGTTCAGATTATTATTATTACTTTTTTGAGACGGAGCCTCAAGCTATCCCCCTGGGTAGAGTGCCATGGCATCACAGCTCATAGCAACCTCCAACTCCTGGGCTCAAGCGAGTCTCCTGTACCCTCTACCTCCCAAGTAGCTGGGACTACAGGCGCCCGCCA
>CAUYQV010122435.1:0-17082 GCA_963574575.1 Galagoides demidoff | reverse complement strand
GCTGTGCTGTCACAGCTCACAGCAACCTCCAACTCCTGGGCTTAAGTGATTCTCTTGCCTCAGCCTCCTGAGTAGCTGAGACTACAGGCGCACACCAAAATGCCTGGCTATTTTTTGTTGCAGTTTAATCAGGGCAGGGTTTGAACTCACCACCCTCAGTATAAGGGGCTGGTGCCCTACCCTTGAGCCACAGGCACCGCCCACAAGGCATTCTTAATAGTCACCAAATTCTGGTTCTGCTGAGGGACTTAGGCAAATGACTTCACCTCTCGGAGCCTCAGTTTCTGCAGCTGTAAAATGGGATAAGAATAACTTTTTCTATGGGGCTAGTTGTGAGGATTGAGTAGGTTATTGCACCGAGTTTCTGGCTTAGAGACTGCTATGTAATAAGTGATCAATAAATTCCAGTACTACAGAGGCAGAGGTTAGGCATGTGCATTCTAGGGCCAGACTGCTTACTTTTGACCTTGGGCAAACTTCTTAACCTTTGTAAGTTTTGGTTTCCTCATTTGTGAAATGAACTAATAATGCCTATTTTTAAAGTTGAACATATTTGAGGCGCAGAGTGACTTTCCCCAGCTGTGCTAGGATAGACATAGCTAGCAGGTGTCAAGTACAGAGCATGAAGGCTCTAGGGACTGCTCACTTGACCACTACCACAGAATGGCATGAGTGACACACAGTGGCACACTCCCTATAATGGCAGAGTGGACGAGCCATCATTGCTGTTGGGGGTGAGGGGATAACAGAGAAAGCTTTAAAAAGAAGGTGAAAATTGCTCTAGTTGTGGAAAGACAGTGAGGAATGAGGCTAGATGGTTGTACAATAGTGTGAATGTACCTAATGTCACAGAACTGCACACTTATAAATGGTTAAAATGGTAATAAGAAAATCATTTTTTAAAGTTGTTTTTTTTCCCCTGGGTGTCAAACAATCCTTTATTGAATCATTTTCCTTTGTACTTTTTAACTAACTGGGCATTCCAGCACCACTGTTGATGTCATCTATGATGTCATGAGGGTGGCGGCCGTCAGCATTGCAGCCCACAGACTGGGCCGTCCCCAGGACTCCTTAATGGTTCCAGAGAGTTCTCTGGTTAAGGTCGGTGCCGCATCTGTCTGGCAATGTTGACAATCTTATCAAAAGTGATCTTTCCGTTGTGTTTAGTGTTTTTCTGTTTCTTCCTGTCTCTCGGTGGTTCCTTGAGCTCTTTGGTGATGAGGGCAGAGGCAGGAGGTATCACTCAGTCTGGGCCTGTCTGTTCTGGATAGTCAGTTTCACTGTCATCCTCAGACCCTTCCAGCCACCAGTTGCCTTGGCAATGTCATCACCACCCTTTTTTGGAGACAAACCCAGGGGGCTGATCTTAAGGGCTGACTTCACCACCAGTGTACCTCAGGTATACACACGACTTTGACCTCCCTGGGATCAAACTCAGGTGGCATAGCGAAGAAGGCTTACGTTGGATGAACCCAGATTCCAGATTGCTGAAGAAAGTTGCACCTTCGCCTCCTCCAAGCTGAAAGCCAAAAGCTAAAGTTTTAATTAAAAATAAAAATTGAACTTACATTTTTCTTAAAAATAACAATTTATTATAATATGTATTTCCTGTGAACATTCAGGAACATTTTAAGAAAGGTAAAATACTCAAGTCATCTTTGTTTCTGCAATTACAAGAGATACTCAGTGTGACTTGTATCTTTTGTTACTGGTATATATTGAGTATTATAACTTTTTTGTTTTTTGAGACAGAGTCTACTCTGTTGCCCAGGCTAGAGTGCCATGGCAACAGCCTAGCTCACAGCAACTTTGAATTTCCGAGTTCAAGTGATCCTCCTGCCTCAGGCTATAGGCACCTGCCTCAATGCCAAGCTAATTTTTCTACTTTCAGTAGAGACAGGGGCTCATTCTTGCTCAGACTGGTCTTGAACTCCTGAGCTCAAGCGATCCTCTTGCCTTGACTTCCCAGAGGGCTAGGATTATAAGCATGAGCTGTTGTTCTCAGACCGAATATTACAATATTAATATAATTTTTTCCTCCTTTTTTTTTTTTGAGACAGAATCTCTTTCTGTCACCCTGGGTTGCCAAGGCGATCCCTTTGCCAACAGCAAAGGCAAGATCCCTTTGCCTCAGCTTCCCAAGTACCTGGAACTATAGGCACCCACCACAACTCCTGGCTACTTTTTTCTATTTGTAGTAGAGACAGGGTCTCGTTCTTGCTCAGGTTGGTCTCAAACTCCTGAGCTCAAGCAATGCATCCACCTTGGCCTCCCAGAGTGCTAGGGTTATAGGTGTGAGCCACGGCACCCAGACTTCGTTTTTTTCTTTCTTAAAATATGTATACTTTCTGAGGGGCACCCTCTGTGTATATATTTATATATTTGAATAGTATTGACTAAAGATAGGAGTTTATGGTACTTCTATATGTGTAGTTTTATACTTTTCCCACTCACAATACAAAATTTCTATGTCATTGAAAAAAAAGAGAAATTCATCTCAGGTGGGAGGACTGGGTCAAGCAAAGGCATGGAGGCATGGCAGTGCAGAGCAAGTCTGGAACAGTGCAGTGGGAATGCAAATTACAAAGAGGAGTATAATGGGAAGAAAACCCGATTGAACATTTGCATCTGGAGATTGGAGTACCTTAGAGGAAAAAAAATTAATTAGGCCAGAGTCTGGGGTAAGGAAAGATACTGCACTTTATCACAAAATGTAGCTGAGGCTCTGTGTAGCCAAGACAAGAAGAGAAACACACAAAAAACCAGAACTTTCCTTTTTTTTTTTTCTTGGCTGGGGCTGGGTTTGAACCCACCACCTTAGGCGACGCCCCGAGCTTTCCTTATTATTAATACAAAAGAGATAAGAAACCATACTTTGGAGCCTGACTCCCAGTGCCTAACTGTGTTGCTTTAGCACATCCATTAACATTAACCTCTTTGTAATTCATTTCCTCTATTTGTAAAATAGCAGCATAATAGCGCCTACTCCATGGGGTTGTTGTGAGAATTAAATGAGATAATATGTTGAAAGCACTTGGGGGCAGCACCTGTGGCTCAGTGAGTAGGGTGCTGGCCCCATATGCCAGAGGTGGTGGGTTCAAATCCAGCCCTGGCCAAAAACTGTAAAAAAAAAAAAAAAAAAAGAAAGCACTTGGAGTCTGGTACATAGGAAACTTCCAGTAAAAGTTAGAAATTATTTTTATCAATATTTTTTCCTGGCTGAATTCAAAGATGAATTTATCTTAAGGTCCCCATGCAAAGTGCTCTAGGAACATAAGGGACGGTATTTTTAATACTTGCAGCAATAACCCTGGCTGCATTCTCCTTAAGTCTCTGTCTTATGTCTCCTGGAAAGAAGCCAAGAGCAAAGAAAGGGCTCTGTGACCCCAGCTTCCTGACGGCCTGGGATGCACCAGGAAGAGTGTGTGCAAAAGCCCAAGAAAGGAAGAACTTTCGCTCCCTTCCCGCTTGCCCTCTCTCTCCCTATTCAGGTCGACCTTTCAGACTGGCTGTCAGCCAGAGCCATTTCCTATTTCCTGTACATTTATTTTCTGCACATTCATGCTTTTTTCTTATATTATCCGCCTGCCTAGAATACCTCTTCCTTCCAGAATCCTCCTGGCAAACTCCTACACGTCCTTCAAAACTCACTTCAAAAATAACCATTTCTTTGTCTCCCATTCCTGGCTCTCCAAGGTCTCCTCTTCCTGGAGGACTCCGTGCTTCCCTGTCTCCTGGGCCGTGTGATGGTGATAATGGTGACGAGGATGGGGGGGATGATGACGATGAAGATAGGGTGGCTTTCCCTTATGGACCACTCCACTGGGCACTAAGCCAAATGCTTTGTGAGCATCATTTCATTTAATTTTTACAATAACCCTGTAAAGGAGTTGCCATTTGCATCCTCATTTTATAGACAAGGAAACTAAGGTCTATGGGAATGGTTAAAGGACTTGCTTCAGCCATACCTCTGGGAGTAAAAGACCTGGGATTTGTACATAGGGGATCTGTTTTCAGAACTAGTACACACAACCCTTATATCAGGATGCTTCCCTGTGTTATTGGTGTTGGGTTTTGTTGTTATGATTTTACTAATCGATGACAAGTTTGCCTCCTTTGTCTCCTTGCAGCCTCAGGACCTGGCAGTAGGCCTCACACCCAGCAGGCATGGAAGGAATATTTGCCACTGTTCAGTTCAATTTATTTCAGTTCAGTTGACGTGAGTCCAGGCTTATTTACAAGACCTCTCCCTGCCCTCTGCACCTCCCAACCACCCCAACCAGTCTTGACAGCTCTTGCATTGAGCATCCTCTTGGCTTTGCCCTTCTCGGCTGGTTCTGCAGTGTCCACATGCACTTCTGCTAGGGTGCATAAGAGCGGCTGCCATTCAGTGAAGCCCTACTATGTGCCCATCAGCCTGCTGAGGACTTACATACCTCATTTCATTTAACCCTCATACAACTTAAGGTGGGCATAGCTATCGTCAGTTTACAGACAAGAAAACTAAGGGTCAGAGCTGGTAAGGGATCATGCTGAGGTTTGACTCCATCACTGACTGGCTCCAAAACCCCTTCATTCTTCACCTCCAAACTTTCCTCTTAGTTCCTGCCCCATCCCTGCATCTCTCATTTCTGAATCCTTAGCATAGAGCACACAGTAGGCCCACAATAAATGCTGGATGGATTGAAATGAACTGAATTAGGGTGTGGGTGGTCCAAGAAAAATGTGCCACGACTCAGGCCTGTCAAGTGAAATGCATAGTTTCCAAACCCAAGCATGGAGGAGCCGGCTATTTTTGGATGGCCTTGCACAAATGTTGTGTGGGCTTCCTTTTTGCTACTAAATGTCATTGCATTAGTTTCCTAGTTTCATTCTCCTGCCTGGGCTGGGGAGGATTATGCAAGCAGAGCCTAGGAATGAGTCATCTTCAGTTCAGCTGCCAAACTGTCCGCAATTGCCATGATATGGTACAATCTTTTTTCCGCTTTAAGCTATTGTAGGGTGGTTTTGTTTAAATGTTATAGTCTCTCTTTCTTTCCTTCTAATTTTGCTTCTCCCTTTTTCTTTTTCTTTGAGGAGATGGGCCAGAAGGTACTGAAGGCCTTCAAAATTCTGTCTACTCTGTGTCTCCACGTGCAAATCTGTCTACCTTAGAGGCATTCCACGAGGGGAAGAGAAGTTTTCTGGTGGTGACATTGTAAGGAGCTGACCCACAAGAAAGCTGGACAGTCTTTCCAGGGTGGATGGAGGTTTCCACAGGGCTAGCTTCTGCCACCGCCACTCCCAGCCTGCAGGAAATTCAGTCCTGGGCTTCCACACCCCAAACTTCAGCCATGTCCTTCACACTCCTTACATGGGCCTGTTTCCTGGATTGGCTGAAACTGGCCTGTTTACTTCCAGCACAACCTAAGGGCCTTGAGCCAGGGAAGCTCTGAGGCCAGCCCCTAGCCTTCATAGGGTGAGCCAGGCTGACCCAGCTATAGCGCCAGAAGCTGTGGGCCACAAAGGAGGGCAGGGCCCAGTGCCCACAGGGATAAATAATAGCTTTGTGGCACCTTCCATGTCTCAGGTATAATGCTGGGCAGTGCAATAGAAAGGGTGACTGACTTGCCGTCCAGCTGTGTCAGCGCTGCTTGTGTATTTATGACAGCAAGGTTGCCAGGTGTCACAAATGAAACCAGTGGGTCCATGTGTGAGGGCTGGGGGATGTGGGAACAGGGGCTGGCACTGGAGCATCCTAAATGAGTAACAGCTACCACAATGCCTGACTCCATGCTCGGACAGAGGACTGTCTGGCATGGGGGCCTGGGCTCAGCAGGAATCACCGAACTTCTTAGGAATCTCTCAGAACTCTTGCCACATGTGCTCTACTCGGTAAGTTCCAGGGCGCCTTCCATATGGGCTCTCAAATGATGCTATAGAACAAGTGATTCAAGAAGAGCCAGACCCATCTGCCCCTCTCCTGACCCCAAGGCCCTGATCTCCCCTTCACAGGCAGAAGAGTTTCGTATATTTGGAAACTATATCCAGGAGTTGAAAGAACTCTGGGTTTGAAGACAGAAGGGGCCTGGAGCTGATGCTGTGTGCTGCAGGTAACCCTCTTAATCTTTCTGAACCTCACTTTCCCTACCTTTAACACGGTGGTCATGAGACAACTGAGAAATGAGCTAACAGTGGTTCATAAGAGATGTGGAGTCCTTTTTCTGCTTGAAACTCCCCAGTGACTTCCCATTTCAGGCTGGAGAATGATCCTAAGGCCTGGCTGTGCAGGATCTGCCCCTCTGTCCACCACTCTCTGACTTGCTTTCTCTCCCCTACCCTGGAGTACCCTGTTCCACCCTGGGTCTTTGAAATACTCCAGGCCCATGCTGCCTCAGTGCACCTGCATTGACTATTGGCCTTGCCCCAAGAGCTCTTTCCCCCGGTGTCTGTGCAGAAGTCTTCACCTCTGTGGTCTTTGCCAAAACATCAGCAGCTCAGTGAAACCTTCCAAGTAATCTCTAACATAGCAGCGCCTCTTCCCCACGCACCCTGCCGCCTCCCCTACTTAATTTCTCTTTGCAGCTCTTACCATCATTACAGATTATATCTCTTACTTATGTCACATCTTATCTGTTCTGTCTCCTTCCACTAAAATATTCACTCTATGAGGGCAGGACTTTTTCTGTTGTGTTCTGTGCCTGGGGGCACGTAGAAGGTGCTTGATAGTCTCTGAATGAATGAAGTAGTATATGAACGAAGGAGTCTTCAATACTATTATCTTAGAATGGAAAGAGCCAGTCCCAGTCCCAGTCCCAGGATCCTGGGGCCTTCTATGTGCTGCGGTCTCCTGGGAAAACCTGCAACCTCTTCCCTCCCACAGCTATTAAACCCCAGTTTGATCAGACAGAGCATCAGTCCTTCGCGGGGCTGATTGCATCTTGAACAACATGCCAATGGCTTGCTAGTCAGAAAATGAGCAAAGAGCCTGACATTAGAATCAAGTGGCATGAGAGAAGCTTCTTCAAGTGCTTAATTTCCTAAAGAGAAGAAACTGGAAGATTCTTCTTCTGGAAGAATCAGATCGATCTTTTATGAGTGGCAGAGTTGGCAAACCCTGTCACTGCCTGTCTGTCTGCCAAATGGCAGAGCAGGTTTGGACCAGGAATGTGTCTGACTTCTTAAACTTCATGGCCAAGCACTTCAGAGCCAGTGCTGGGAGAATGTGGGCTGATCCCTTTGACTGCAAGAGTTTCAGGAGGGGGTTCTGGGGGATCACTTTTTTACAGTTGATTGTTCCTTAAGTGATGGTGCATTTTAATCTCTTCCTTTGGAAGACAAGGCTAGCTTATTTTTTTCTATCCCTTCCTTCATGGAAGTATTGGTTTTCCTTTTATACAAATTCTAGAATTTTTAATGTTCTCCCTCTCTCTCCTCTCTCTGCTTTCCCTACCGACCCTATTACCTAACAATCAAAGCATGTTGGAGGGAGGATGAATATGTTTTGGAAACAATACACTTAACCAAATGCTTTCTAAAAATACAGTATGTATTATAAATAAGATGGGTAAAACTTATAATTCTTAAATTCTAAAATGTTTTTCACCTCTATTTTCCTTCTCACAAACGTTGCCACTTCTATCTTTATTTGTTAAATGTTTTGAAGAACTCCAAGTACAGGTCAGGTATAACTGAAAACTAGAAAAATAGAAATGTATCACTCTCCACTGTTTGCTAGTGCCCTAGGTGGACAGAAAGCCTGCTGAGTCCACATGGGCTGCCAGCATCAATGCTGGGGTGTGCTGGGGCTGCAACACCAGCTAGAGAATGATTATGGAGCTCAACTCTGCTCAAGAAAAGCTGAGGTGGAACAGTGTGGGACTCAGATGGCAGGAGGGAGAGAGCTCAGCTATGGAGTCTGGGGCAGATTCTGCACTGGAGTCTGCAGAGGCTGACAAGGAAGCAAACCCAGGGAGTCAGTAGCTGAGCCATGGAATCCTCCAGGTGGAGGGCGCAGCTTAATGCTCCTAGAATCAGTGAGCAAAGCAATACGGAGATTCTCACTGTGTCCATCAGAAGCTTAGCCCCCCAGTGACTTGAAGACTTCCTGATTCTGCCAATGTGATGATAAGATGCAAATTTTTTGTTGTTGTTGTTTGTTATTTTGAGACAGAGTCTCATTATGTCACCCTTGGTAGAGTGCTGTGGCATCACAGCTCACAGAAACCTCAAACTCTTGAGTGTAAGGTATTCTCTTGCCCCAGCCTGCCAAGTAGCCAGGACTACAGGTACCTGCCACAATGCCTGGCTATTTTTTGGTTGCAGCTGTCATTGTTGTGTAGCAGGTCTGGACCAGGTTCAAACCTGCCAGCTTCAGTGTATATGGCCAGCACCCTACTCACTGAGCTAAGGGTGCCAACACAAGATGCAAATGTAGGGTGACCAGACGTCCCGCTTTTGGCGGGACAGTTCTGCTTTCTAGCAATTAATTTGTCCTGCGTCCTGGGCGTTTTTAAAAAGTCCCGATTTTTGGAAAGAATGCACGAACGGGTGGGAGACCAGGAAGGGAATATACAGTTTTCGGCTACCATGTGGCTATTTCACCAGAATATGAGTTTTATATTATTTTTGTTAATTTTATAATGTTAAACTGTAATAATAACAAATAATTGTTGAGAAGTGAGTATCGAGAACTGCTTATCAAAGTTTTCATTGTTGTCTGGCCCTGCCCTCCACCCCCCTACCCCCCGCCATGTTGTCCTGATTTACAAATGTTAAAATCTGGTCACCCTATGCAAATGTTAATATAGATCTGAATGGATTGGCAGCCATGTGGCTTTGGCAGGCAACACGGTGAAGGTCCAATAAGAATAGGAATAATAATAGTTTCATGAATGCTTTATTGTATAACAAGCCCAGTTGCAAGTGCTTTAAGTTATCTCATTTATTCTTTACTATTGGTAGGTAGAAATATCATACCCCTTTAAAAGCAGAGGAAACCAAAGCAAATGGGAGGTTAGCAAGTGGCTCCAGGTGGAGCTGGGATATGGAGCCAGGCAATTTGACTTTATGGCAAGGCTTCTCAATCTTGGCACGGTTATGGTATTGGTGTTGCTGCCCAACCAGGTTCATTGCCTGTTGCTCAAGAGAAAATCAATACCCAGAGACAGCAGGGTTTATTGCACAGAAAGAGTTTATTCCATAGCATGCTAAGCAAGGAGATATGAGGAATTTCTCAAATTGGCTTCCCTGAGAAATTGGGAGACAGGGTCTTTACAGTTTAGTGGGCAGCTAGGGTCTGCTAATTGGCCAGGTGCAGGGCAGAACCATCAGGCCGTAGGCTGCCAGCCTGGGAGGGTTAGCCAATCCATGGACACACAGGACCAAGTTCTTAGGCGGGTGTGTGTGTAGGGGGGAGGGTGTCACAATACCAGTTGAGTTAGTTACTTGATCTGGGAGGGAATGCAGGATCGAGAGGGCTGATTTTTCTCTCAGTGTGCAGTGGCACACTGGTGTGCTGTGAAAAGTTTTAAAGATCATTAATTAAATTATTTTCAAAGTACATGAAGTATATTCTTTTTGTTACTCTTTTTTTTGGGGGGGATCAACATAATTTAAATGTACTATGGAAGTTTAACTATAGGCTCAAAATGGGCCATGAGATAAAAAGAGGGAAAAACACTGACCTAGACCCACATCTCAAAAACTACCCCTAGGTTTCAAAAAGATGATGTTATTGATAGAGAAAGTTAAGAATCTTTATGACTGCGAGCTCTGTCACTACAGAGTAGCAGATAAGGGGACAGTGGCTAATTGTTATCATTATTTTCAGCTAGGCCTTTACCCCAGTTCTCACCTTGCCCTCCACTGTTAATTTATAAGAGTTGTTGGGGCAGATAATTCTTCATTATGGGGGCTGCCTGAGCAGTGTAGGATACTTAGCGGCATCACTGGCCTCTACCCCATTTAGATGTTGAGTGGCGCCCATTAGATGTTGAGTGGCGCTCCTCCCACAAGGGCAGACAGCCACAAGATAATTTGCCAAGTATCTCCCCATTAAGAGGCACTACTCTCCAGCCATGGCTGTTCACTGCTAAGCCCTGGCTAACAGAGCTGAACTGGATGGCCCCCAGAGGGTCTTTGATGTGCATCGAGGAGAGCCATCTTGACGTGGCCCAGATCTCCCCAGGGAACCCTCACAAGGGTTTGCAAATCTCATTTCTCAGTCATCTAGAATTAATCTGACCGGGGCAAACAAACTCCTTCCAGCCCAGCCTGCAAAGCAGCTCAATAAAGCCAATTCTTGCTTTTGACTTACAAGAGAGAAGTGGAGATAGGTTTTCTGGCTGGCTGACCACACAGGACATTCACTTGGGCAGGTGACCCAAGTCTAGTGCAGTAGGAGAGCAGGAATGAGGGTCTAGATTTCTATGGGGAGCCTGGTCCTGAGTCTTGGGCCACCCATTTCCTGGTTTTTCTTTAGGAGCTCTCTAGAGGCCTTACCTTGTTCCTGCCTCGCTCTGTGTGCCATAGCCCGCCTTTCCCCAGTGCGGGGAGCCTGCATCGGCCATCTCCAGTCAGCAGCTGGGGAGGTGGGTTGGGGCTGACGGAGAGACAGGCCCTGCAGGGGAGAGGCAGAGCTTGTGCAGAGTGTATCTGAGGATCCCAGGGTGCTGTAGGGCAGGAGGGGGGTAGGGCAGTGGATGCCAAAGAAGGAGGGAGCTCTTCAGACCTTGCCAAATTTCCGACTGCATTCCAGAGACCTTTGGCAGAAGTGAGACATGCTGAGATTTGCATTTTTTAAAGATTACTTTGGCTGCCAGTGAACAACAGTGAGGTGGGTGAGTCTGGCATCCAGTTTGGCCTAAGACAGAGCAGGGTAGTTAGTTCCTACTTCTGACACATTCCTCCCACCACGTGCTATCTTGTAAGGACCTTGCGTCCACCTTGTACTACCCCTCCCTGAGAAGGAATCCGCACTCCAACCTCTATCTTACAGTTTGGGAAGCCGAGGCTGAGCAACAGAGTGTGCTCTTCCCAGAGTCACACAGTGTTAGGGATAGAACAAGGATAAAACCCCAAGGTTCTAGACCACCTCCTTCACTCCTCATTGGGGGTTCTTCTCAGAGTGTTGAAGAAATGGGTCTCCAGAATCTGACCTGCAACTCCCTCAAGGATGAAGACGCTTACATTTGTTGAGGTCCTACTATGCACCTGGGTATGCCAGGCCCTGTGAGTAGTGGTCAGAGGTGTGGTTCACAAAGCCGACCCCAGGGAGATTGCCCTTGATGACACTGAAGCTGGCGGATTGCCTGAGAGGAGCAAGGGGAGGGAGGCACATGGACAGCTCCCCAGGGGCTTTCAGGGACACAGGTGGAAGGACAGGGTCCAGGGGAAGTTGACTCCTGCTGAGTTTGAAAGGGCCATGGGGTGTCCAAGACGATGCCAGGTGGCCAGGCTGGGAGCTCCAGCAGAGCTCTTTACTCATCCTTATAAAGAGATGGTTGGGCTGGGGGAATGCTGAGGTGGTACAGGGAGGATGTGCAGGGGAAGCTGTGGGTGGGGCTGAGAAGGCGCAGCTGGAGAGTGAGGGAGAAAGCCAAGGGCACGCAGTGACCTCAGGGCCAGCATCTGTGGAGAGGGCCAGTGAGATAAGGTCCAAACGGGATTCACAACCTTTAGTAACAAGGAGGTGCTCAGGACCTTACCCAGATAAAGTTTAGGTGGGTGTTGAGGGCAGAGCCAGAATACAGCAGGTGGAGAAGTATACGTGTCACCTTCAAGAAGCTTGGCTGGCCAGGCACGGTGGCTCACACCTGTAATCTTAGCACTGTGGGAGGCCAAGGCAGGTGGATTGCTTGAGCTTAGGAGTTGGAGACCAGCCTGAACAAGACTGAAATCTCACCTTTACTAAAAATAAAAAAATTAGTCAAGCATCTGTGGCGGGTGCCTGTACTCCCAGCTACTCTGAAGACTGAAGCAAAAGGCTCGCTTGAGCCCAAGAGTTTGATGTTGCTGTGAGTTACGATGACCCCATGGCACTCTAACCAACCACGGCAAGAGCGTGAAACTGACTCAAAAAAAAAGCTTGACTGTGAAGGAGAAGAGAGAGAGGGCTGGAACTTGAGGGAAGGGCAGGGGCTTACTTTCAAATTCCTATCATTTTGACCATCAGAGGAACTAGAAGATGGGGGAAGCCCCAAGATATTTCCCCACAAAGCTGCCGGAGACTGTTTCCTCCAGTGGTTAATTCTACTTCCTCTGCTGCCACGCCCACCATCCGGTCACCTCTCCTCCCAGCTCCCAGGGGCTGCTGCAGACCTCTCACCTGGCTTACCCATTGCATGCACAGTGCAAAGTAGCTAAATGAGGTGCCCAATGAAGGCACCCTCAGATGCTTGGTGTTGAGGAGGGAGTTCAGACCCAAAGCTCTTTGGGTTCTGAACTGGAATCTCTGTGCCAGCAGGTAGTCCAAAGTATCTCAAATCTGTCCAGTGAAAAAATTCCCCAATGGGAAAGAGCTCAGATCCCAGGGAAGGGGGTTGAGGTGGAATACAGAGTAGCCACTACCTGCCCAGTGTTTGTCTAGTTTTCCTAAAACCTCATGTTTTAGCTTAAAAATGTATTCAATTTTGCATTCCACTTTGTGATTTACTTGTGTGCTTTGGGGTTTTAAAGTTCTATTCTAAATTGCTTAACTTCATGTGAACTGACTTGAGCAAGACACACCAGCTCTGTCCCATGGCCCTGAGTTAGAGCAGCAGTCTGACTGTCCCTCTCTAGCTCTCCCACACCTGGACACACACACGCACACTTTACAGTGCAGGAAACTGAGGCCCAGAGAGGAGGTCACAGGCTCAAGGTTGCCAGAATCTAGGTTCATCACCTCCCTATCCACTGCTTCTTCTGTCCATCTCCAGTGCCAAGGAAATCCAGGATGTTATGGTTTTACAGGGGGTGGAGTCCTCAGATTTCACATTGACTTTGACAGATGAAATTGGGAATGGGGAGCAGAAGCTTTGAGTGGAATATAAGTAATATAATAATTTGAGTTCCATGACTAGGTTCTGGTGCTTTTGAGACGTGACACTGTTGTGGCTATAAATAGCCATGCTCAAGGGAGGCTATGACAGGCTTCAAGAAGACCTTTTTGCTCCAAATTACCTTCTCTATTTTGCTGGTAAGAGACTTGAAGTACACCTTAAAATATACCTCAATCCCCAAGTCACTGCTAGGCATTGAATTGGTGTCTCATCCTAACCCTCAGTACTTCAGAATGTGACCTTGTTTGGAGATAGGCCCTTCACAGAGTGAACCAAGTTAAAATGAGGTCTAAGGGTGAGCCCTCATCCAAAATCCCTAGTGTCCATATAAGTAGAGGAAATTTGGACACAGAGATACACACAGAGGAAAGACAGAGTGAGGGAAAGAAGATTATCTACAATCCAAGGAGAGAGGTCTGGGTAGGTCCTTTCTTCCTGGCCACCAGAAGGAACCAACCTTACTGACATCTTGATGTTGGACTTCTGGGCCTTAGAACTGTGAAACAGTAAGTTTCTGTTGTTCAAACCACTCAGTTCATGGTACTTAGTGATGATGACTCTAAGAAACTAACAGAGTCCAGTCATCTTTGGGAAGGCTAGTGCAGCTGGGTTCCTATGGCAGAAATGTGTGATAATCCCTTAGTGAAGGGAGCCTTTGTCTTCGAGTTGGATCCTACCTTGGTGTGTCGCCCATGACTTCTCATTTCCTCTTCATTAGAGAGATAATAATGGCAAAAATTGTTGCTCATTTTTACTGAGCATTTACTATGTACCAGGTAGTTTTGAAAGATTTACATTTAATAGCCACCACAGAAGATTGAGGAGCATGATAATTCCCATTTTACAGATGAGGAAATTGAGTCCCATTAAGTGCCTAACTCAAGTCACTCAGCTAACAGTAAGTGGCTGGAAAGAATCACAAACCACTTTCCAGCCAACTCCCTATTAAGTATGAAATGTCTGATTTCCTTAAGTAACTTCAGTTTGACAGTTGATACCACTGCCATTTCATTTTGACATTTCTTGTTTTATTGCGAAGGGACATCTTCATTCTTTTAAATGCACATTTTGGTTTGTGATTATCTTTAAAATAATTTTAGAACAATTTTTGAGAAATAATGGATAAGTCAAAAATTAGTGTTATTTTCTAATATGTGTTCTATCCCGGAATGAATGCAGCACAGACAGCTCGAAATATCAATGAAGTGTTTGGGGAGGATGTAGCTAATGAACACATAGTATGTCGGTGGTTTGAGAAATTCCATTCTGGTGATTTCAATCTTGAAAATGAGCCAGGTGGGTGACCAGAGACCAAGGTGGGTAATGATGAGCTGAAAGCTGTAGTGGAAGGGAATCCACCTTGACCTATGAGTGAATAAGCAGCAAGGTTTGACATTGTTATTCCAACAATATTGGACCGTTTGAAACAAAAGTAAAGAAAGGTAAAGAAACAAGGTAAAGAAGCTGCATGAATTAAATGAGTATCAGAAGAGAAATTGCTTGGAAGTTTGCCTTTCTTTGTTGTCACAACATAAAAAGTGAACCGTTTCTACACCGTGTTGTTATGTGTGATGAAAATGGATTTTTTGACAACTGCAAGTGTTTGGCACCATGGTTGGAGAAAGATGAAGTGCTAAGACACAAAACTATATAAAAAAGTCAATGGGGTGGCACCTGTGGCTCAGGGAGTAGGGCACCAGTCCCATGTATCAAAGCTGGTGGTTCGAACCCAGCCCTGGCTAAAACTGCAACAACAACAACAACAACAAAAATAAAAGAAAAGAGGCTGTGCTAATTTATATTAAAAAAAAAAAAGTCAGTGGTGTCTGTTGGGTGGTCCAGTGCTGGTATTGTCCACTACGGCTTCGTGAAACCTGGACGATGTATGACAGTAGATGTCTACTGTAACCAATTGGATGACATGGTGATATTTGCAATTAAGCGGCCCAGATTGGCAATGGAGACAGACCAATCCTCTCGCAAGACAACTCTCGACCTCATGTCACGCAAACAACGCTGCTCAAACTACAGAAGCTGGACTTGGAAACTCTCTGTCATCCACTGTGTTCACCAGCCCTTACACCAACTGACTACCACTTCCTCCAGGCTTTGGGCCCCTTCTTGCAAGGAAAAATATTCAATTCTCAACAAGCTGTAGAAAACGCCTTCTACGATTTCATCGCTACTCTCTCTCCTGGCTTCTTTGCTGTTAGCACGCACGAGCTACCATTAAGATGGCAAAACTGTGTCACTAATTTAGGTACATACTTCAATTAATTGTACTTGCTTCTTGCTTGAGATAGAATAAATTAAACTTTGGATTTGAAATTGGATATTTCATACTTAATAGCCTAATATCTGCTTTCACTTCCCCACAGCTTTCCTCCTAAGCTGATGGACAGGCAGCTGACCCCAAGTCACAGCGGGTTAATGTAGGAAGAGGGGGGCAGCCACCTGGTGCCTGAGACCCTGCACCTTCTGTCCTGTATGGCAGCCCTCCCTCAGCCCCCCTGCAGGTTCAATGGGCTTGGGCCCGAATTTGGGCTGAGAATTTGGGCTGACGTCAGTGGGGAAATTCCTTTGCCTAGTGATCAAGGCTTGCAGAACAAAAGCTTCCACCACAGGAAAAAGCTTCCTGCTCAGCCCCTAGCAAGAGAGCTCCAATTTCAACCACAGAGTAGGTGAGGTCATTGATTGGTTGTGGACTGGAAACAGAGGGGCTCCCGAGGGTGCAGAGCAGCTGGGTAGGCGGCCTGGAGATCTCTTCCGCTCTAGGTCACAGGGGCCTGATCAGTGGGACTCAAGATTCCCCTCTGGCCAGTGGGGAAGGGCTGAGGCCAGGCTTTGTGAAAGCCCTTTCCCCTCTTTGACTTCAGCTCTCTTAAACACGAGGAGCCAAGCAAGCATGTTTGTGCCCGTATCTGTTTGCCAGTGGGGAAACCGAGTCCAGAGAGGCGAGGTCAATGGCTCAGTGAAGTAAAAAAATTAGAGTCCAGGTTGGAGGCCTTGAACCCAGTCCTTAATCCCTTCCTTCAATTCTTTTGAGGTGCTCCTGGTTCTTTTAGTTATGGAGCAAAGGGAGAAAGAGAAGGCCCTCCAACAAAGACGGGCGAAAAGGAGACAAATTCCAAAGACTCCATGTTCCAGCCACCCCTCCAATCCCCAGTGGAGCACAGAGGGCTGGGCAGGAACACCTCCACTTATTCATTCATTTAGCACATTGCACCCATCTTGTGGATGTGGTCCTGCCTGGGCGTCATATGCCCGGATAACTGGTTTAAGTCAATCCAGCAAAGTGGGGGCTAGAATCAAACAAGGAAGGGAGTAACTGAGAAAGCAGATACAAGGCTGTTGGATATATGAAAGCATTGTTATTAGCAACACTGTTTCCTCACTCAGCACACTTTTTAGTTGAGCACTGACTGTGGACGTACAATGGTGGCACTCTGCTCCTTCTACATCTGTCAGGCTCTGGACCAGCCACTTTCTATGGAATTTCATTTAATCTTCACAACTACCCTATGAGGCCATGAAGTGAGCACCAGGTTTCATAACCCCCCCCCCTCCTTTTAGGGGTTTGGACCCCTGCCCCATCCACATGGGTGAGCCCCGGAGGCTGTGTTTGTACTGAGTCCTGCCACCTGGTCACAGGTGATTGGATTAGGAATGGGCATGTGGCCCAAGCTGGACTACTAGATTCTCTTTCTTGAGAATTTTGAATTGGAATGCCATATCAACTGAGGCTTATCAGAACTAAGGGCAGTGGAGAGTGAACAATGCAGCAGGTGGACTGAGAGTGGTAGAGCGGCTGGTGGCTTTCCTGTCCAGATTCTAGGCGAGGTCCGGCTGCATTCCCCCCCTAGACTTGCCACATGCTTACCATGGATTTTGGGTTTTTCCGAAGCTTTCCTAAGTTGAGTTGGTTTCTGTCACTCGCATCCAAGGAATCTTAAGTAGAATAAGTGAGTTCCATGGTGGCACTAAGTCTTGTTCACCAATGTGTTCCTAGGACCTGGCACAGAAAAAGGACTCAGTAAATATTTGCTGAATTATTGAAAAG
>CAUYQV010122434.1:0-11339 GCA_963574575.1 Galagoides demidoff | reverse complement strand
TAGGATCAAATGGCAGGTCTATTTTTAGTTCTCTAAGTGTTCCACATACATCATTTCAAAAGGAACATATTAGTTTGCATTCCCACTAGAAGTGGAGAAGTGATCCCTTTTCTTCACTTCCATGCCAGCATCTCTGGTTTGGGGATTTTGTGATTTGGGCTAATCTTACTGGATTTAGATGATATCTCAAAGTAGTTTTGATTTTAATTTCTCTGATGATTAAGGATGATGAGCATTTTTTCACATGTCTGTAGGCCATGTGCCTATCTTCTTCAGAGAAGTTTCTCTTCAAATCCCTTGCCCATCCCTAGATGGAATCACTTGTTCTTTTCTTGCTAATATGTTTGAGTTCTCTGTGGATTGTGGTTATTAAACCTTTGTCGGAGACATAACCTACAAATATCTCCTCCCATTCTGAGGGCTATCTGCTTGCTTTACTTACTGTGCTCTTGGCTATGCAGAAGATTTTTAATTTGATGAGGTCCCAGTAGTGTATTTTAGTGTATCTCTGTTTTTGTGCCAGTACCATGCTATTTTAATCACTATTGATATATAGTATAATCTGAGGTCTAGTAGCATTTTTCTTCCTGCTTTGTTTTTATTCCTGAGTAATGTCTTGGCTATTTGAGGTTTTTTCTGATTCGATATAAAAAGAAATATTATTTTTTCAAGATCTTTAAAATATGACAGTGAAGCTTTAATAGGGATTGCACTAAAATTATATATTGCTTTGGGTAATATGGACATTTTAACAATGTTGATTCTTCCCAGTCATGAGCATGGTATGTTTTTCCATTTGTTAACATTTTCAGCTATTTCTTTTCTTAGAGTTTCATAGTTCTCTTCATAGACATCTTTCACATCCTTTGTTAGGTAAACTCCCAAATATTTCATCTTCTTTGGCACTACTGTGAATGGAATAGGCTCCTTCACTGTTTTTTCAGCTTGACTGTTGTTGGTATATAAAAAGGCTAACAATTTATGAGTGTTGATTCTGTAACTTGAGACACTACTGTATTCCTTGATCATTTCTAAGAGTTTTGTAGTAGATTCCCTGGTATTTTTGAGATATACAATCATATCATCTTCAAAAAGTGAAAGTTTGATCTCTTCTGACCCTATATGAATACCCTTGATCACCTTTTCTTTTCTAATTGCGATGGCTAAGACTTCCATTATAATGTTAAAAAGCAGTGGGTAACCTTGACTGATTCCTGATGAGTGGAAATGGTTTCAACTTAATTCCATTCAGTATGATACTGGCTGTGGGTTTGCTGTAGATGGCCTCTATCAGTTTAAGAAATGTCCCTTCTATACCAATTTTCTTAAGTTTTCTGATCATGAAGGGATGTTGGATATTATCAAAAGCTTTTTCTGCATCAATTGAAAGAATCATATGGTCTTTTTTTTTAATTTGTTTATATAATGAATTATATTTATAGATTGATGTATATTGAACCAGCCTTGAGACCCTGGGATAAAACACACTTGGTCGTGGTGTATAAATTGTTTGATGTATTGCTAAATTCTGTTTTCTAGGATCTTGTTGAATATTTTCACATTAATATTCATTAGTGATATTGGTCTATAATTTTCTTTTCTTGTTGGGTCTTTTCCTGGTTTTAGGATCAAGGTGATGTTTGCTTCATAGAATGTGTTGAGTAGTATTCCTTCTTTTTCTATATTTTAAAATATAGAAAATATAGCTTAAGTAATATAGGTACTTGTTCCTATTTAATGGATGGGTAGAATTCTGACGTGAAGCTATCTGGTCCTGGGGTTTTCTTTTTAGGGAGATTTCATATAGTTGATGCTCTTTTGAACTTAATATAGTCCTGTTCAAGATTTCTACTTCATTCTGGCTAAAATTTCCTTGCTTAGCTTCTTATTGGAGGATCTATCCAACACTGCCAAAGGAGTGTTAAAATCTCCAACTATTATGGTGCTGGAGGAAATCAAATTGCTCATGTCTGTTAAAGTCTCTCTTATAAATTGAGGTGCATTCTGGTTGGGTGCATAAATATTTATGATTGAAATCTCATAATATTGAGTATTACCCTTCATACATATAAAGTGACCATCCTTATCCTTGCTTGCTTTTGTTGGTTTAAAGCCTATTGTATCTGCGAATAAAATGGCAACACCTGCTTTTTTTGTTTGTTTTATTTTCCATTTGCCTGGAATATAGATGACTATCCCTTTGTCCTGAGTCTAAATTTAAGCCATTCACATTAATTGAGAATGTTGATAAGCCTGGTACAATTTTGGGAATTGAGTTTTTTGAAAGTCCAGTGGACATTTTTAATCCTTTTGCCACTGTGGAAGTTGGAATTTGATAAAAAGTTTCTGAGTGAGTTTACTTTTGTGGTGTCAAATTGCACTGGTCATTACAGACGATAGGTTTAAGAATATCCTGGAGAGCTGGTTTAGTTAGGGCAAATATCTTCAACATGTAAATGTTGTTAAAGTAAATTTCTCCATCATAAATGAAACTCAATTTAGCTGGATACAGGATCCAGGGTTGAAAGTTATTTTGTTTTAGAAGATTAAAAGTCAATTACTACCCTCTTCTAGCTTGAAAGGTTTCATCACAGAGATCTACAGTCATTCTAATATTCTTCCCCTTGTAGGTTATGATTTTCTTATGTCTGGCTGCTTTCAGAATTTTCTCCTTCATATTAAATTTAGTGAAGTTAATTATGATGTGTCTGGGGAATGTCTTATTCAGGTTGAGTCATGCTGGAGCTCTGAAACTATCTGCTATCTGAATATCAGAATCTCTTGGCATGTCTGGAAAATTCTCTTTCATACTTTCATGAAGAAGAGCCTCTGTGCTTTGTGAAGCAACTTTGTCACCTTCAAGGATTCCTATAAGGTGAATATTAGTTTTCTTTGAATTATCCCAGAGCTCTCTGAGAGAATGATCTGTTTTTTCTCTCCATTTCTCTTCCTCTTTGAGCAGTTGGGAGTGTTCAAAAGCTTTGTCTTCAATGTCAGAAATCCTTTCTTCTGCTTGTCTATTTTGTTACTGAGGGATCCTACTATATTTCTCAAATCTTTGAGGGCTGCAAATTCTTGTCTCAATGTGTGAAAATGTTTTGTGATTTTTGTCTTTGAATTCTTGAGAAAACTTTTGAAATCCTCCTTGAATTTCTAATTCCAACTTTGCCTCTATTCTATTAATCTTATTTGCAATCCAAATTCTGAATTCAACTTCTGACATCTCAGCCATTTATTTATGAATGGGATCTTCAGTTGCATCGGCCATATCCTTCCTTGGGTGGGGGGGTTGATCTACTCTGGTTATTCATTTTACCGGAGTTTTTTCACTGATCCCTCCCCATGCTTATTTTACACTGTTTGGCTAGATGAGCAGATAAGAAGAAGTTGGGTTGGGGGCTCCAGGAGTAGTGTTTAACTAGCCCTTTGCCCCAAAGCTGGAACTGGTGTCTGCACCTTTTCCCCTAGAGCTTTGCCAAGGACCCTCCAGTGTTACAGCCTGAGAAACTGGGGGCCTGTTTGGTATGGTGGAGCTAAGTGGCTCTGTCTTGTTTTTAGCTAGTCTCTGTCCTACCCTAAGGAATCAGAAACTCTGGGTTGGAGTGTTAGCTATGGAGACATACCAGCAATTAAGTCACCCCCACACATACACACAGGCAGTAACTGGAAAAGGAAAATCAAACTTTCCCACAATCACACACTCAGGGTACCACTTTGGATAGTCCTCAGGTGATTGTCCCACTTCAAGAGGTCCAAATCAATTGTCCCAGTCAGCACTGGTCTCAGGTGGGAGAGTTCAAAAGGTCTCAGGCAACTGGATAGCAGGGGTCAGCTGGCAGCTCAAGTATGACTCATTCCTGTGCTCTGTGAGGTCAGAAGGACCCACCCAGCAAATAAATTAGTCTGGGAAGTTTGATGCCTCCTTGCCCACCTTGCACCTCTGTCACACCCAGTCACTGGTTACCCCACAGGGCTGTGACCCAGTTTCTCCAATAAGCAGATGCTCCAGGGGTTTATGCCTGCCTGAGTCACAGGGAGATCTATGTCTCCTGAGCCAGGCCGATGCTCTCTGCCACTATCCAGCAGCAGGAGGTGAGGCCTGACAACTCTGGGTGCTTAATGGAGGCTGGTGCAGTTCCCTCAGTTCTAGCCCCATCCATTATTGATGTTGCTGGCAGAATAGAACAACTTTGCAGAATTTGTTTCTGTCCTTGCTATATTCCCCTGTGGATCAGAGGCTGTTTGAGTTTACAGAAACTGTGACTTAGCCCTGGTCTTGGCTGCAGTTTGTGTTGGGGTGGACATGGTTAGAGCTCACACTCAGCCGTCAGTTCCAGCCTCTGCCTGCCTGCCTTTGTCTCAGCTATGATCCCTGAGGGCCAGGTACATCCTAGGCTCAGTAAAGCAGTCTTCTGGCTTAACCCCACCCTGGGAGCCTGTTGTCTCTGTGCACGTATTCTAGCCCCTGGGCTCCACCCAAGCGGGTACCACTTCAGGCCTACCCTTACTCACGGTGCCTGTGCTTCCATCCCCGATCCGTTACACTAGAGGTTGCCACCAAAGAAGATGCTGGCTTCCTCTGGTTGCCCAGAGAGACAAGGCGTGTCTATTCAGAATAGCCCCAGGTGTGTGAGCCCTATTGTTTCCACCACTGCAGCTGCTGCTCTGCACCTCAGGGCACTGACACTCCTGTATTGTTCCCTCTTGGTTGACCCTCCTCTCCTTACTCCCGTGCTGCAGAATTAGCACAGACTAGCAACAGCCCTTTCCCTGTCCACACCTTTCCAGAAAATGCCCACAAATCTGGACTCCATGGGGGACAGGCTTCCAGACCTCAAGGTGAGAGTGGAAGGGATTGCTGGGAGTTCAGTATTGCAGGTAGAGAATATATGCCGTTTTATACAGTTTTGTGCCTGGTAGGAGAGTGCCATGGTACTCTAGTAGGGGTAGGAGGTCCAGTTTTTAGAGGGTCTCTCCCATGGGATAGAATGAGAGGGCGTTTGAACTCTGCTTGCTTGTTTGTATGGAGTATAATGAGAGGTCTTCTCATGGGAGAGGGGACTCCCATCTGCTTGGTGATAAGTTTTGTACCTTTTGTTTGTATCCTTGGGATCACAGCTCCCTTTAGCAGGGTTGGTGTGCGTTCTTCAACCTTCTCTCTTGACTCAGCTCCAAAGCATTGGCTTACTTGCTAAACTACTGTCTTTTAACTCTCCTTCTGGATGGGAGCCTCTGTGGAAAGGAAGCTCCAGTCCACCATCTTGCCTCTGCCCCCCATTTGCAGTTTTAAAGAGTTCTTATTTTCATTGAACATCATGGGGTTTCTATTACCTGTGGTGTTTCCTAAAAAACAGATTTGTTTTGGTTGGATGGATGCCCATGTTGGCATCTACTGTTTCTAACATTGAAGCAACTTATCCATGCTGACCCTCAATTTCAGCATCTGAAACCCAGTGGTGACTTCTGGCATCACCCTTGCTTCCATTCCCCACCATTTTACAGCTCTTTACAGCCTAGAACTTGTCAGAGGCACCAACATCAGCAGAGTCCACACTGGATGAGAAACCACCATCTCCAGAAAGTTCTCCACATCTGATTTAGCTAAACTTCCTCCCGGGGTATCATTCCCTCTAAGAGACAAATAAAAGTAGTATAAATAATGCAGTTAAAATCTGTCATAATGCTGAAATAAATTCTTGTTACAGTTGAACCAAATTATTTTATCTGGAAAGGACCAAAACTTATTGGTGTCCCACTTGTTTCTGATAAAGATTCTTAAATATCCAAAATGATTAGGAATGTAGTACTTAGTAGTAATAACTTATTCCCCATAAAAATGATCTTTGGACAAAGACCAAGTACAAGTTAAATAACGCAAATTAAATTCATGACAGTTAAGAAGGGCCTGGTCTCCCAAATCTCAAATGTCCTCTAGCAGATTTCCTAAAAGCTATCTAATTGTGTGTTACTTAGAAGAATACAGACAAAGAGAGAAATGGAAAGAGAAGGAGGGGAAGAGAGAGAAACAAAGAGAGAACAACGTGGGCACTTCCTGAATAAGACTTGAGTCCATTTCAAGGACTGGAGTGCTGTAGAGTGTGTTAAATTCCCCGGACCTGCCTGGTCTAGTTTTCCCTCTGGGAATTCATCATGAGCCAGCAGAAGTCCCCTGGCATAAAGATTTCATGTTTCCCAGAAATAAAAAAAAAATTAATAAAAAGACTGGACTGTCAAGCAACCTCTAAGGGCACAGCAAGTTCCTTCTGTTGCATAAAATAGGTGAAGACCCCAGTGACTTCCTGACATGAGTGCCAACATGGGCAGGTAGATGGGGTCAGGTACCTGTGAGGTACGGTGGGGGACCCTGCCTCCAGAGGCATCAGATCAGGAAGCTGATGGACCATCAGAAACCCTGTGGGGAGCCTGTCAAGAGTGAGGAAGTGTCTTCTGCAGTCCTCATATAGCAGAGGGTGACACAGCCCCATGCTTCTCAGTGATCTGGGGCCAGGGCAATGGAGGAAGAAAGCCCAAAACAGCACACATGGTATTCCTGGAACTGTGAAGGCAGGGAGGCAACTGGCAGGGGAACCCTGGGAGATTCTCTGGAGGAAAAGAGAACTTTGGAAGGCTTTGTTCAGAGACTCAGGTTGGTTGCTACATTTTCAGGTGGTCTGTCTCCTATCCGAGGAGGTAGGTGCTCCCAACATGCCCTTTGAGGATATCAGGGTAGTTCATGAGTCTCCATCAAAGTCTGTTTGACCCTGGGAAGCCCAGGACGTGTTCATGGTTGGTGCCCAACACCAGGTCACCTATGGTGGGTAGGCAATGCCAGGGATTAGAGGAAGAGAGATAGACATGGCTCTGAAATCCTGGTCTGCAGAATGTCTTGACCTGAGAGCCAGTATGCTCATCTGTAACCCAAGATGACACCCACAGCAGGGCACTGTGAGGATTAATCATCAAGGAAACAAGAGATTTAAATCTGTGACTTTGATAGTCAAAATAAATCCAAAACTAAAAAAGCTACTCCAGATGAGAAGAAATCAGTGAATGAGCTCTGTATACATAAAAAATCAGAGTGGAAGGACACCCCCAAAAGGATATAATAACTCCATACCAACAGAAACCAGCCAAACAAGAATGTCAAAATGACTGACAAAGAATTTTGAATATGGATTTTATCAAAGTGCAATGAAATACAACCAAAAATAGAAACCCTACACAAACAAACCATAAAAACAATGCAGAAAATGGATAAATAAATCAAATTATTTCAAAAAATCAAGCAGAGCTTCTGGAAATAATTCATTCAAGGAAAGAAAGGAAGGAAGGAAGGAAGGAAGGAGAAAAGATGAAAACCTTAAGAATAGGCTACCCAGGAAGAAGAAAGAATCTCAGAGCTAAAACACAACATCTTTAAAGTAAATAAGTCAGCCAGGAAGGGGGAAAAAAAAACAGAGAAATAAGAGGAATGAGAAAAGCCTATAAGACATATGGGATTATGTAAAGAGGCCTAATATAAGAATCATCAGCATCCCTGAGGGTGAAGAAAAAAATACCCAAGGCCTGTAAAAGCTATTTGAGGGAATACTTTAGGGAATTCTTGAGGAAAATTTCCCAGCTCTTGCTAGAAATCTGAACATACAGGTACTAGAAGCACAAAAGACACCTGAGCATCCATCACCAAAACATAATCACCATGACATACAGTCACCAGACTGGCCAAAGTTAACATGAAAGAAGTGAACCTTATGGTTCACTCCTATGAACCATAAGGAGATAGCATCAGGTACCTTAAAAAGGGAAACTCATCAGATTAACTACAGACTTATCAACTGAGACCTTCTAAGCTAGAGAGGGACTAGGGCCCTGTTCTCAGTCTTCTCAAATAGAATAATAGTCAGCCTAGAATTATATCCTGCAAAACTAATTTTCTTATATGAGAGAGAAAAAAATATTTTCTCAGATAAGAAAACACTGAAGGAATTTGTGAAGACCAAACCTGCCCTGCAGATCTGCATTATAACCGATATAAATACAATAAACATTGACAAGTGTAAAACCATCCAAATGCTAAAGTTCAGAGCCCAGATATCATAATAGCTCAAGAGGCAAAATAAAGTAACAAAATTCTATGCAACAGTATGAAAAGAAATCCACCCCACTTATCAATTCTTTCAATAAATGGCTTGAACTCTTTACTAAAGAAACACAAGCTGGCTAAACAGACAACAAAATATAAGCCAAGTATTTGCTGTCTTCAGGAAATGCATCTAACCCACAAGGATGCAGATTTAAGATGAAGGGATATAAAACAATTTTCCATGCAAATAGAAACCAAAAGAAAGCTGACGTACCCATACTCACATTAGAAAATGTAGACTTCAAACCACAAAAGTTAAACAAGACAAAGATGGTCATTATATAATCATGAAAGAAACAATTCAACAAGAAGACATAACATTCTTAAATATCTATGCACCTAACACAATTGCACCCAGATTCATAAAGCAAATCCTACTTGATCTAAACAAAATGATAAACAGCAGCACTGTAATAGCCTGGGACTTCAACTTCCCATTGATATAACAGAACAGATGCTCCAAGCAGAAAATAAACAAAGAAATAATGGACTTAAAGAGAACTTTAGAACAAATGAGCATAACACATTTATAGACCATCATACTCCCAAACTACTGAATATATGTTCTTCTCATCAGCTCATAGAACATTCTCTAAGATTGATCATATCCTAGGCCTCAAAACATGTCTCAACAAATATTTAAAAAATTAAAATTATATAATGTATCTTCTCAGACAAAGGTAGAAAAAAGTTAGAAATCAAGTCCAACAGAAGCAACTGAACTCTTCAACCCTACTCAAAGTCATGAAAACTCAACAACAAAGTAGTTGAACAGTTACTAAGTAAAGGAAGAAATTAAGATGTAAGTCAAAAGATGTTTTAAACTAAATAACTAAGAGGAAACAAGTTATCAAAATCTATGGGATGTTGCAAAAGCAGTCCTGAGAAGAAAATTTATAACCTTAAGTGCCTATGTCCAAAAGACAGAAAGATCACAAATCAGTGATTTAAGGAATTGAAAAAGGAAGAAGAAACCAATCCAACTCCAGCAGAATAAGAAAGTAACTAAGGTTAGAGCATAACTAAATGAAATCAATTCCTAAAGAATTATACAGAAGATTAATAAGATGAAAAATTGATTCTTTGAAAAGATAAACAACATTGGCAGGCCTCTCACTAAATTAACCAGAAATAGAAAAGAAAGGACCCTATTAACCTCAATCAGAAATGTATAAGTTATTATAGCTGATACCATGGAAATACAAAATATCATTTCTGTGTACTATAAAAATCTCTATGCACATAAACTTGAAATCATTGAGTGTATGGACAAATTTATGGAAACATACAACCTTCAGGGCTTAATCAAGAAGACATATAACTCCTAACCAGACTAATATCAAGTAATGGAATGGAAGAAACAATAAAAAAAAAACCTTCCAACAAAAAAAGTCCTATACTAGATGGTTTTGCAGCCAAATTTTACCAGGCCTATGAAAAATAACTAGTTCCTATACTCCAGAAATCATTTCTTAACATCAGGAAGGAAGGAATCCTCTTCGACTCATTCTACAAAGCCAATATCACCCTGATACCAAAGCTAGGAAAGGGCATAACAAAAAAATAAAATAACAGACCGATATCCCTTATGAATATAAATGCAAAAAATCTCAATAAAATCCCATAAAACTGTACATCAAAATAGTAATCCACCATAACCAGGTAGGTGGGCTTCATCCCAGAGATGCAAGGATGGTTCAATATATACAAATCTATAACTGTGATTCAACACATAAATAGCAAAAACAAAGACTATATGATCCTTTTGATAGACGCAGAAAAACCACTTGACAAAATTTGATAAAACTCTGAACAAAATAGTCATAGGTGGAAGATACCTCCAAATTATAAAAGCCACATATGACAAATTAACAGCCAACATACTAAACAGGGAAAAATTAAGAATATTTTCACTTAGAACTAAAACCAGGCAGGGTTGCCCACTATCTCCATTTCTATTCAATGTAGTACTTGAAGTACTAGTCAGCAATCAGGCAAGAGAAGAAATCAAGGGTATCCAAATGGGGAAAGGAGAGGTCAAACTACTGCTCTTTGCTAATGATACAATCCTTTATTTAGAAAATCCCAAAGATTCTGCAAAGAGACCCCTGGAATTGATAAATAAATTCAGCAAAGTCTGAGGTTACAAAATCAATGTACATAAATCAGGAACATTCCTATATGTGAACAACAGTCAAGCTAAAAATCAAATCAAAGACTCAATACCATTCACAACAGCTACAAAGAAAATAAAATATCTTGGAATATATTTAAACAAGGAGGTTAAAAATCTTTACAGAGAGAACCTCAAGACACTGAGGAAGGGAATTGCAGAAGATGTAAGTAGATGGAAAAACACAGCTCACTCATAGATAAGGAAAACCAGCATTGTCAAAACATCTATACTCCCAAAGTGATCTACAGATTTGATGCAGTGCCCATTATTTTTTCATCATTTTTTCACAGATCTAGAAAAGTAGTCCTATGTTTTGTGTGCAACCAGAAAAGAGCTCACATATCTGAACCAACCTTAAGCAAAAAAAAAACAAATTGGCAAGTATCAGTTTATCAGATGGCAAGCTATACTATAAGGCTATAGTAACCAAAACAGCATGGTACTAGTACAAGAACAGTCATAGATTAGAACATATAGCTCAAATATAAAACTATCCTCATATTTCCATCTGATCTTTAACAAAGCAGAGAAAAACATACACTGGGGAAAAGAATCCCTATTCAATAAATGGTGCTAGAAAAATTGGATAGCCATATGCAGAAGGCAGAAACAGGATCCACACCTTTCACACTCACAAAAATTAATTCATGATGGATAAAAGACTTAAACCTAAGGAATGAAATTGCCTCTGGCTCAAAAGAATAGGGATATGGATAGGTATATGGATACCAAAGGTGGTAGGTTCAAACTCGGCCCCAGCCAAAAACCGCAAAAAAAAAAAAAAAAAAAAAATTCAGAAAAATTTTAAAGATATTGGTGTCTAGGCAAAGAATTCATAAAGAAGTCCCCAAAAGCAATCATAGCAAAATAAATAAATGGGACCTAATCAAATTGAAAAGAGACTTTACCTCCTTCATGTTTACATGGATGGAGCTGGAAAATATTCTTCTTAGCAAAGTATCTCAAGAATGGAAGAAAAAGTATCCAATGTACTCAACCCTATTATGAAACTAATTTTTA
>CAUYQV010122433.1:0-28008 GCA_963574575.1 Galagoides demidoff | reverse complement strand
CCTGGTTCCTGATCTAAATGGAAGTGATTTCAGTTTAACTCCATTCAATACAATATTTGTTGTGTGTTTGCTGTAGATGGTGTCTATCAGTTTAAGAAATGTCCCTTCTATACCAATTTTCTTAAGTGTTCTCATCATGAATGGATGCCAGATATTATCAAAAGCTTTTTCCACATCAATTGAGAGAATCATATGGTCTTTGTTTTTTAATTTGTTTATGTGATCTATATTTATAGATTTATACATATTGAACGAGCCTTGAGACCCTGGGATAAAACTCACTTGGTCATGGTATATAATTTGTTTGATGTGTTGCTGGATTCTGTTTGTTAGGATCCTATTGAATATTTTCACACCGATATTCATTAGTGATATTGGTCTATAATTTTCTTTTCTTGTTGGGTCTTTTCCCGGTTTGGGATCAAGGTGATGTTTGCTTCATAGAATGTGCTGGGCAGTATTCCTTCTTGTTCTATGTTTTGGAAAAGGTTGAATAACATAAGTACTAGTTCCTCTTTAAAGGTTTGGTAGAATTCTGATGTGAAGCCATCTGTTCCAAGACTTTTCTTTTTAGAGAGATTTTGTACAGTTGATACCATTTCAGAACTTGGTATAGGCCTGTTCAACATTTCCACATGATTCTAGCTAAGTCTAAGAAGGTGGCATGCTTCCAAGTATTGGTCAATTTCCTTCAGACTTTCATATTTCTGAGAATAACATTTCTTGTAATATTCATTAAGAATTTTTTGAATTTCCAAGGAGTCTGTTATTTCATCATTACAATTTCTGATTGATGAAATTCAAGATTTTACTCTTTTTTTCCTAGGTAGGCTAGCCAAAGGTTTATCTATTTTATTGACTTTTTAAAAAAAAAACTTTTTGATTTATTGATCTGTTGTATAATTATTTTGTTTTCAATTTCATTTAATTCTGCTCTAATTTTGGTTATTTCTTTTCTTCTCCTGGGTTTGGGATTGGAATGTTCTTCCTTTTCCAGTTGCTTGAGATGTCCCATTAAGTCCTTAACTTCCTCTCTTTCCATTCTTTTGAGGAAGGCTTGTAGTGCTATAAATTTCCCTCTTAGCACTGCCTTTATGGTATCCCAGGGGTTCTGATAATTCTTGTCCTTATCATTTTGTTCCAAAAACTTGGTAATTTCCTTCTTAATCTCGTCTATGATCCACCCATCATTCAGCATAAGGTTGTTTAGCTTCCATGTTTTAGTATGAGTCTGCAGATTCCTGTTGTTACTGAGTTCAACTTTTATTCCATGACAGTCTGAGAAGATGCAAGGAATAATTTCTATTCTTTTAAATTTGCTGAGGTTAGACTTGTGACCTAAGATGTGATCGATTTTGGAGCATGTTCCGTGGGCTGATAAGAAGAACGTGTATTCAGTTTTGTTAGGATGAAATGTTCTATAGATGTCTGTTAAATCCAAACATTGAATGGTTAAGTTTAAATCTAAAATTTCTTTGCTTAGCTTCTTATTGGCAGATCTGTCCAACACTGCCAGATGAGTGTGAAAGTCTCCAACTATTATGGAGCTGGAGGAAATCAAGTTGTTTAGGTCTGTTAGAGTGTCTCTTATAAATTGAGGTGCATTCTGGTTGGATGCATAAATGCTAATAATTGAAATCTCATCATATTGAGTGTTACCCTTAACAAATATGAAGTGACCATCCTTATCTTTCCTTACTTTTGTTGATTTAAAGCCTATTGTATGTGCAAATAAAATTGCAACACCTGCTTTTTTCTGATTTCCATTTGCCTGAAATATAGATGACCATCCCTTCACCCTGAGTCTATATTTATCTTTCAAGGTAAGATGAGATTTTTGTATGCAGCAGATATCTGGCCTGAGTTTTTGTATCCAGTCAGCTAGCCTGTGCCTCTTTAGAGGACAGTTTAAGCCTTTTACATTAATTTAGAATATTGATAAGCCCAGTAGAATTTTGAGTATCGAGTTTTTCAAAAGTCCAGTGGACATTTTTAATCCTTTCGCCACTGTGGAAGTTGAAATTTGATCAAAAGTTTCTGAGTTTACTTTTGTGGTGGAAGATTGCACTGGTCATTATGGAGAATATCCTGGAGAGCTGGTTTAGTTATGGCAAATTTCTTCAACGTGTAAAAATCATTAGAGTATTTAATTTCTCCATCATAAATGAAACTCAGTTTAGCTGGATACAGGATGCTGGGTTGAAAGTTTTCTTTTAGGAGATAAAAAGTCGAGGACCACCCTTTTCTAGCTTGAAAGGTTTCAGCAGAGAGATCTACAGTCATTCTAATATTCTTCCCCTTGTAGGTTAGGGTTTTCTTACGTCTGGCTGCTTTCACAATTTTCTCCTTCATATTAACTTTAGTGAAGTTAATTATGATGTACCTATGGGATGTCTTGTTTGGGTTGAGTTGAGCTGGGGTTCTGAAACTGTCTCTTATCTGAATAGCATGTCTGGAAAGTTCTTTCATAATCTCATGAAGAAGGGCCTCTGTGCTTTGCAAAGCAACTTCGTTGCCTTCATTAATTCCTATAAGGCAAATATTAGTTTTCTTCAAATTATCCCAGAGCTCTCAGAGAATGATCCGTTTTTGTTCTCCATTTCTTTTCCTCTTTGAGCCCTTGGGAAAGTTCAAAAAGCTTTGTCTTCAATGTCAGAGATCTTTTCTTCTGTGTGCTCCATTCTAGTACTGAGACTCTACTGTATTTCTCAGATCTTTGAAGGCTGCAAATTCTCAGTGTGTCAAAATCTTTAGTGATTTTTGTCTTTAAGTTCACTGAATTCTTGAGACAACTTTTGAATTGCTCCTTGAATTTCTAATTCCAATTTTGCCTTCATTCTATTAATCTTATTTGCAATCCAAACTCTGAATTCGATTTCTGACATCTCAGCCATTTGTCTATGAATAGGATCTTCAGTTGTGTCCGCCATATTGTTCCTTGGGAGAGTTGATCTACTCTGGTTATTCATGTTACCAGAGGTTTTCTGCTGATTCTGCCCCATGATTATTTTACACCATTTGGCTAGGTGAGCAGATAAGGTAAAGTTGGGTTTGGGGGGCTCCTGGAGTAGTGATTTACCAGCTCTTTGCCCAAGAGCTGTGACTGGTATCTGTATCTTTTCCCCTAGAACTTTGCAAAGGACCCATACAGTGCTACGGCCTGAGACACTGGGGACTTACTTGGTATGGTGGGGCTAAGTGGCTTTGTCATGTTTTCAGCTGGTCTCTGTCCTACCCTAGTGAATTAGTTACTCTGAATTGAAGTCTCAGCTACGGAGAAATACCAGCAATTAAGTCACCCCGCCTCCCACAGGCAACAACTGGAAAAGGAAAATCAAACCTTCCCACAACCACACACCCAGAGTACCACTTTGGATAGTCCTTGGGTGATTCGTCCAGTCTGAAAGTTCCAAATCAATTGTCCCAGTCAGCACCCAGTCTCAAGAGAGAGAGTTCAAAAGGTGTCCTGCATCTAGACAGCAGGGGTGTGCTGGCAGCTCAAGTATGACTTGTTCTGGTGCTCTGTGGAGTCAGAAGGACCTCCCCAGCAAATGAATTAGTCTGGGAAGGTTGATGCCTCCTTCCCCACCTTGTACCTCTATCACACCCAGTCACTGGTAACCCCACAGGGCTATGACCCAGTTCCCTCCAATGAGCAGATGCTTCAGTGGTCTGAGCCTGCCTAAGTCACAGAGAGATCTTATGTCTCCTCAGCCAGGCCTCTGCACTCTGCCACCATCCAGCAGGGGAAGCTAAGGCTTGACAACCTTGGGTAGTTAATGGAAGCTGGGGCAGTTCACTCAGTTCCAGCCCCAACCCTGATTACTGCTGCTGACACTTACATTTGCACAAAATTTGTGAGTCTGTCCTGGCTATAGTCCCCTGCAGATCAGACACTGTTTGAGTTCACAGAAACTGTGACTCAGCCCCAGTCTGTGCCACTGCCCAGAGCTGGTGTTTCTGTTTCCCCTGCAGTCTGTGTTGGGGCAGATGCAGTTAGCACTCACACTCGGCTTGGAGTTCCAGCCTTGGCCTGCCTACCTTTGTCTCAACTATGATACCCGAGGGCCGGGTGCTTCTTAAGCTCACTAAAGCCCTCCTGGCTCAGCCCCACCCTGGGTGTATGCCGTCTCTGCCTATGCATCTTTAATTTTCCATCCTGCCCCCACTCCACCCAGGCTGGCACCACCTCAAGCATACCCTTTGCTCATGGGGCCTGCTTTACAGTCTCAAATCTATTCCACCAGTGTCTGACACAGAAGATGCCCAGCTTTCTCTGGTTGCCCAGAGAGACAGGGAGCTTCCCTCCAAAGTATCCCCTGGGATTTGAGCCCTATTGTTCCCACAGCTGCCACTGCTGCTCTGTGCCAGGGGGGCACTGCTTCTCCCTTTCCCGTAGGGTTTCTTCAGTCCAGTTTTCTCCTTCCCGCCGTGCCACAGAATCGGCACAGACCTGTGACAGCCCACACCCTATCCATACCTCGTGAGAAAATGCCCAAGAATCTGGATTCCATGGGGGACACGCTTCCAGACCTCGGGATGAGAGTGGAGTGCTAGGAGTTCAGAATTACAGGTAAACTTTCGTACAGTTTTATGCCTGGCAGGAGAGTGCCATGGCACCCTAGTAGGGGAAAGAGGTCCAGTTTTTAGAGGGTCTTTCCCGTGGGACAAAATGGGAGGACTTTTGAACTCTGCTCACTTGTTTGCAGAAAGTACACTGTGAGCCATTCTCCTGGTGGAGGAAACTCCCATCCACTTGGTGATAGATTTTGCACATATTGTTTGTATCCTTGGGGGTCACAGCTCACCTCAGCAGGGTTGATGTGCATTCTTTGACCTCCTCTCTTGGCTCATCTTCAAACCATTAGCTTACTTGCTAAACTTATGTCCTTTAATTCTCCTTCTGCACAGGAGCTTCTGTGGAAAGCTGGCTCCAATTGGCCATCTTGCCTCTCCCCCCTATTTTTTTGTCTTAATAGACTTTTTGATGTAAGGTATTATTTTTTATTTTATTTTTTTTTTTTTTGAGTGCTGTAGCATCACAGCTCACATCAACCACCACCAGCTCTTGGGCTATGCGATTCTCTTGCCTCAGCCTCCCACAAAGCTGGTACTACAGGCAGCTGCCACAATGCATGGCTATTTTTTTATTGCAGTTTGGCTGGAGCTGGGTTCAAACCCTCCACCCTTGGTAGGCATACAGGCGAGGCACCCTACTCAATGAGCCATGGGCACTGCTCATAATATTTCATTGTGGTTTCAATTAGCATTTCTCTGCCGTTTTAGTGATTTAAAACTTTTTTCACATGTTTCTTGGCCATGTGCCTCCCTTTAAAAAGTGCCTATTCATGTCCTTAGCCCACATTGTAATGGGTTTTTGTTGTTGTTGAGTTGCTTATACGTTCTAGATATTAGTCTTCTGTTAGATGTGTAGTTTGCAAGTATTTTCTCCTATTTTGCAAGTTGTCTATTCACAGTGATGATTTGCCAGATGCTGCCACTCTGGAAAACAGTTTCAGTTTCTCAAAATGTTATATACATAGAACTACCAGATTACCTATCACTTTCACTTCTAGGTATCTACCCAAGGAAAATTAAAACATATGCCCACACAAATATGTGCACATGAATATTCATAGCAGCATTATTCATAATAGTCCCAAACTGAAAACAATCTCAAGGTCTACAGCTAGTGAATGGATAGTGTTTTGTTCCACAAAATCCACAGATGAAGTCCCCCCCCAAAGTGGTGGCAGGGGAGTTCCCACAAGGGAGAGTCCCAAGTTATCTTAAGATAAAGCCAGTAGGGATTCCAAAAAAAGAAGCACTAAACTCTAGGCCAAAGCTTTATTGGTGGAACTAACTTACAGAGGGCTGCAGCTATCCTTGCAACAGACAGCAAGAGAAAAGAGGTGCTCTACCAAGGTATGTTCACGGTAAGGGTGGTGAAGGTTTAGGTGAAGGTTTAAGAAATCTGGCTCAGGGGCTGCGCCTGTGGTTCAGTGGGTAGAGTGCTGGCCCCATATACCTAGGGTGGTGGGTTCAAACCTAGCCCTGGCCAAACTGCAACTACAACAAAAAAAACAGCCAGGCATTGTGGCAGGCGCCTGTAGTCCCAGGTACTTGGAAGGCTGAGGCAAAAGAATTGGCTAAGCCCAAGACTTGGAGGTTGCTGTTAACTGTGATGCCACAGCACTCTACTGAGGGTAAGACAGACAGACTCTTTCTCAAAAAAAAAAAAAAAAAAGAAAGAAAGAAAAGAAAGGGCAGCACCTGTGGCTCAAAGGAGTAGGGCACTGGCCCCATATACCAGAGGTTGGCGGGTTCAAACCTGGCCCTGGCGAAACACTGCAAAAAAAAAAAAAGAAATTTGGCACAAGACTTTCAGTGTTTTGGGAAAATAACCTACACACCTTCATCAGTACCTAAAAATGTTTAGGGCCCAAGTTTCAGTTCAAACCCGCTGGGAAAAACCTGTAACTGTCTAGGTCACAGAGCAAAGTAGTCTATGATTTTTTTTGTCAAGACACACAAAGCAGAGGGATGAGGGAACCCTACAAATAGACCAAAACAATAACAAAACATATCCATTATAATGGAATACTATTCAGCAACAAAAGGAATGATAGAGACTAAGTCATGAACCAACATCAAAAACACTAAGCAAGGCTAAATGAAAGAAGACGGACATAAGAGATCATACCTTGCATGATTCCACTTACATGAAATATCCAGAAAAGGTAAATTTATTGAGACATAAAGTACACTAGTAATTAATGGGAAGTCTGAGTGAGAGTAAGAAGTGGCAGTGGGGATGAGGAATTTCTTTAAAGGGATGAAAATATTCTAAAGGTGACTTACAGTGATGGTTGTACAATTTGATCAAATTACTGAATTTTATTGTCTATATAAAATAGGTTAGTTTTATGACATTTATCTCAATACAACAGTATTTTTTAAACAGGCAGAGAACGTAAGAGCTTCAGGCATCCTTGTCAACACCCCTCTTCTATAGATGAAGAAAATAAAGACCAAAGAGATTAACCAAATTGTCTAAAGCAGATCACGACAAAACAAAACAAAGACAAAAAGATCAAAATCCAGCCTTTCATTCTCTCACCCAGTCGAGTTTTATTTCTACTAAAACTGCCTAAGGAATTTTAGAAAACTAAAATCAAATAGAAAAAAATTATTTGAGAGGTATTCTAGAAGTTTCATGAGTTGGAAGAGGTATTCTAGAAGTTTTATGAGTTGGAAGTCAAAAACAATGACTGATTAAAACTTACCAAAAAATTCACAAATACATAATATTCAGAAAATGTAAAAGCTGAAGTAGTTTATTTGTCACTCATTGAGGCCTTGTAACTTAAGGATCAATAATAAAAGAAAAAGAACTAAGCATTCCCCCCCCCCCCCCGTCTTTCCAAGCAGAGCTATGTTTTAGGGTAATTAATGTACCTAGTTTATGAAAGCAAGCTTCCACTACAAACCATTAAATGTAAATGGAATGAAACAATTACAAATTATTTTATAATCTCTAATAAAATTACAATGCAGGCAAGAATTATAAATTAATGTTAAAGCCACTGAGTTGGTTGATAGGGTAGCTAGGCATTTGCAGAAAACCAAAATAACGCCTTACAGATTGAGGAAAAAAAAGAAAAACAGACTGCAACACAGAACCTTACATGGAAGGAGATCAAACCTTCACCAACCTATCTAGGAGTCATTTTTTTTCTCTTTTTGCAGTTTTGGCCAGGGCCAGGTTTGAACCTGCCACCCCTGGTATACGGGGCCGACACACTACTCCTTGAGCCCCAAGTACCGCCCCTCTAGGAGCCATTTTTAAAAAAAAAAATTACAGATGGTAGTTCAAGCAGATATTGTTCGTAATTCAATGTGAAACATTTAATATCACTGATGATAAAATTTTATTTAAAATCTTTATTGCTAACTTGATCAATCCTTTAGCGATTATATCCACATCTGTAAGAAATATAGGGACTACAGGAGTAAACTAACCAAGAGAAAGCAAATACAGAGGGAGAGATATTCTATAGGACAATGAGCCTACTCTCACTCAGGGTATAAAAAGAACACTGTGGAGATGATGTATTAAAGATTAAAAGGTTAAACTTTCAATTTTAATCTAAAAAGAGACTTGAGCTACACAACCAAATACAAGTGTGGTCTTTTAACCATATTCTGGTTTGGACAAAGCATCAGTAAAGAACATTTGAGAGATACCTGGATAAATCTGAAGATGGAATATGAGACAATGTCAACTAATGGAGTTTGGAAAAAAGTCAAGATTTTAAGAAATTAAAGTTAGTTTTGTTTTTTTTTTTCTGTAAGTCTTACTGAGGACTACAAGCCTCAGACCTAAAGCCTACGTTAAGTCTTCCAACAAGATTCTATCAGGCTATTCCAGCGCAGTATTTCATCCCGCTGCTTATATACAGGTGGTGGGGGTTCAGCAGGTGTACTGCCCAGAAGATACATTAAAGCAGAATCACATCAAGTTTGGGGTGTAAGAACACATCTCATTATAGACACAGAAGCATAATCATTAACCTCATCAGACATTATCATACGTGTAGGAAAAGACAAAGACTAAAGTCATTATCTTTTAAGGAATATAGCAATTCAGGCAAGAGACATGAGGGTAAGGAGGGAGGATGTGCTCTTTTTTGTTTTGAGTTGCAAGTATCTTTCAGGAGAGCTACCTACCAGTCCTTACAGCAGGCGTCCTCAAACTACTGCCTGCAGAACACATGCAGCCCGCCGGGTGTTTTTGCCACCGCTGCCTGTCCTGCTTAGCAGCCGACTGGTACTGGGGCCTGCAGTCCGGCCTTCCAACGGTCTAAGGGGCAGTGAACTGGCCCCCAGTTTAAAAAGTTTGAGGACCCTGTCTTACAGAGTCAGGGGCTTTGTAATATTATGCTGGCAAGCAGAAATGTACAAACATGGCTTCTAATGTTGCCTACTTTATCTCACAATAACGTTCAAGAAATCGTTAGGTGTGCTATTATTTTGTTATATGGAAATATGCTTTAATAGAGATGGACACTTAAGTACCTATCTAGCAGTGGAAGATCTAGATGTCTATCGCTCACTTCAAAATACTTCAATAAGTTTAAGAAATCAGTAAAAAGGCTCGGTGCCTGTAGCTCAGCGGCAAGGGTGCCAGTCACATACACTGGGGCTGGCGGGTTCGAACTCGGGCAGGGCCTGCCAAACAACTGCAACAACAACAAAAAAATAGCCGGGCGTTGCGACAGGCGCTGTAGTCCCAAATACTTGGGAGGCTGAGGCAAGAGAGTCGCGTAAGTCCAACAGTTTGAGGTGGCTGTGAGGTGCAATGCCACGGCACTCTACTGAAGGCAACACAGTGAGACTGTCTCAAAAAAGAAATCAATAAAAAATTAAAATGTAAGTCTCAACTTCATAATTCAATGCTATTGCCACCAATTCTCATAAATATTAATAAGGAAAAATAATTACATGGAGCTCTTGTAGACAAGATTCAGAGAAGTAACCTACCACAACTCATATACTGGTATGTCTTTTGCTTGTTTTTCACAAGTATTTACCTGAGGCGAACTCAGGGGGTAACGTAATACGTAACGTATTGTTGTCAACCTGGTATGCGCAAGGCACCAAAGGGCGCCAATGAAACATGAACTCAGACCTTTGCCCTCAAAGGGTTAAAAACACCTAGTACAGCTTCTTGGGGTTTACAAGTCAGTCCCCAGATCATAACTAAGGCTTTGAAGTGGCACCCTCCCCAAAACAGCCTTCAATTATTACATAAAACTGACGTTCTGACCTGACTACCTCTTATAAGCAATGTTAACTTACTTCACAGACTGTGAAGGGACACTGTTTAAAAACTTCCTCCCAAGTTAAGGCCCGAGCTAAACACAACAACAAAAACAAACAAAAACTTCTCTAACATAACCACCAGGATCTTTTCAACGAGGGTCTGTAAATCTCAGTACCAGGTGCTCAGGTCCTTCCTCAAACAAACCCCGGGGAAAAAAGCAGATATCAAGCAGCAAATCTAAGGCTCATTTATCAATTTCGTTGTCTCCCTCTAAAGCCAAAGGGTGGCGCTGTCCTCACTCTTTCTGCACATTCGGGACCTGAGCCGAAGTCCGCTGGTTTGGTCCGACTACGGGGAGGGGTCCCCGCTGGCCCCTGACCCGCTTCTCCCCACGGGGCCCATCAGGTCAGCCCGCGGGCCCGCCCGCTCCCCTTCCCCAGCAGTGCAATCCCAGGAATTCTTAACAATACTCTGGGCAGGCGGGGCAGCTGAGAAGAACTCTGCACTCTGCCCTCTGCCTCAAAGTCCTCAGCCCAGAAACGTTTTACAAAGAAGCGTCACCACCTCTCGCGCTAAGCCAGACTTCCGCCACCGTCACCGCCCAGGCGTCCAACTTACCCGACTCACAGACCTCCCCCGCAGCGCGGCCCCTGCAGCCCAATAGCGTCACGGGGCGCCGCGTGCCGGCTCCATCCGCGCCCCGCGCCCCGCCCCCTCGACGGCCCGCGTGCGTCAGGGATCACGTGCCGCGTCTCCCTTTCCTACCGGCTACCTGGCGCTCCCCTCTTCCGGAAGTCGCGCGGGTCCGCGCCGGGCTCCTCCCACCGCCTGCGACGTCAAACTCCGCTCCTACCACTTCCCTGCCTCCTCCAACACGCGCGGGGAGGCTACCGTTTCCTTACGAGATGCCCTGCCGCTTCCGGGCACCTGAACAACACAAGCGAGGGTTTCGAAGTGACTGAGTGTGCGGGCCTCCGCCGCACGTGAGTAGAGTTCAAGAGGACGGAGGGTGGCAATCCGCAGGCCGCCCCCGCAGAGGCCTCTCCCCCTCTCCACAAGTTGTGCGCCACTTGGTTCCGCCGAGACCCACGACGGTTCCGCCCCCTCCTTCCTTGTCATTGATGTTGTTGTTCTTGTCAGTGCCGCAGCCCCGACCGCCGGGAGCCCGAACCCGAGCCGGGGCCGCCCGGGTGGCGCGGTGGCGGCGGCAGCGGCTGCGGCTGCAGCAGCTGCGGCGGCTGCGGGGGCTGCTCCGGGGACTGCGGGGGCGGCGGGGAGCCGGCAGCCGGCGGCGGGGCCGGATGGCTCTGTGCGGGCAGGCGGCGGGCGCCGCGTCGCTGCCCAGCGAGCTGATCGTGCACATCTTCTCCTTCCTGCCCGCGCCGGACCGGCTGCGGGCCTCGGCCTCCTGCTCGCACTGGCGCGAATGTCTCTTCTACCCGGCCCTCTGGCCCCAACTTCGCATCTGCCTCAGCGTCTCTCCCGCGGAACAGCCTCGGCTCGAATTCCTCATGCGTAAGTGCGGCTGGTTCGTGCGGGAGCTGCGCGTTGAGTTCTCCGCCGAGAACTATCTCAGCGGCGGCGGCCCCGGTGACGGAGGTGGCGCGGACACCGGGACTGGCGGGGAAGAAGTCGAGGCCCTGCAGCTCTCAACCCGTTGGCTGGAAGTGCTGCGCACCTACTTGGAGCTGGTGCTGTGCGTGCTGGTCAGCATCCGGAACAACAGGTAGGCTCGCCTTGGGCTCCACCCCCGCCCCGCGACGCGGGGTCGCCACCTACCCGAACCCCGAGCGAAGTAGATTCTAGGCGGGGGCGCCCGACCCGCTTCAGCGTTTTCTCTTAAGTGACTGGAGGTGTCAGTTCTAAGTGGGCGATTTCCTCGGGTGGGAAGGCATAGCAGGGCTCAACATTATAATAAAGTATGAACAGCCGTGAACTCCGTGCTTATCAGACACTGCGCCGGGCGCCTCCCAGGCACTGTCCCATTCATCTCCTGTGCAATGTTGCTGACAGGTGCCGTCCTTCCTCGTTTTGTGGATGAGAGTTGAGGCTTGGAGAGTGAGGCCTATGGGTGAATTTTGGGAGAAACAGAACAAATGTAACCCAGGTTTTCTGACTCCGAACTTGTCGACTAGAAATAGGTAATTCATTGTGGGGAAAAGCATAGTTAACGCTGTGGATGTCTCATAAGACTCTTAAAAAAAAAAAACTATTTTCTTGCCAGGAATAGTTTTGATTAATTAGAGCAGGCTCAAAGAGTAGAAGAGTCTTTGTTGAAGGGATTGGGGAAGAAGTTGATGTTCAGGTTTGAAAGTGCCTGGCCCGTACCTACAGACTCTATTCGCCCCCACCGCTTCACCTGAAAGTAACAGTACAGCTGTGGAGGGGAAGGTTAGCGAGGGAGTTGACCAGTGTCGGCAAAAGGTAAGCATGTAGCTGTTGTGGTTTTGCATCAGGACTTCACTGCCATTCTGAAACTAACTTCCTGTGCTATGACCCAGTATCCTGGCCCATCATTTTCCTTTATTTCTTCATTGGCCTCTCCAATACCCTATTAACTTTGTTCTGTGTTTGGATAGTCTAACAAGCCTTACAACAAAATTCTTGAGTTGGAAGAAGGTTCAAAAGTTCACAAAAGAAGCACCTTGCTTATTAATGATAGTTCAGCAGTTGTACAAGTACTTTGCACGTTTACTATCTTTGAGGCTCTCAGTGACCCTGTGAGTCAGGCAGGACAGTGATTATTATCTTTGTTATATAGAAAGGAAGCTGATGCTTAATAGGGTCAAGTGATTTGCACATTGTCATACAGCATTGCTTTTATCCAAGAGTAGTATCCTTCCTTATCAATAAGTAAACTGCCAGCATTATGTTGAACAAGGTTGAGAGCAGTTCCTGGTTTAATGCTAGGATATATGTATATCCTTAATCTGTATCTGAGTCAAAAGATCAAGAGGTAGGTGTTTAGCTCCAAGTCGTATCTGGAACATGGCTCCATCATTCCAGTGACCTGTGTATTTCCCCAGCTTTTCATACCAAGACATTCTATTTCCTTTGATTTTATCTGGCGAGAAAGGCTGTTGCTAAAAATCAGTCTTGATCAGGTTTGGAGTTGCTCAAAGTTGAATGAATGCTGGAGGATGAACTAACCTGGTAGATGGAAAGATTCAAAGTCAACAGACACTAATGAGACTAAGATTGAGGGTGAATTCAGTGGATGAGTACCAATTAGATTTTTCTGTTCTGAGATCAGATGGCCCTTCTGCGCAACCATCCAAAAATATGTGCATTTGGTCCAAGTAACAGTAATCTTGAGCAGTTCCTAGTTCTTTTCAAGTATTTTAATAACTGGTTGGTTGGAGGGAGAGAATGAGGAGGGTGGGGATGAAGAGGGAGGGAGGAAGGGAAGGATAACGTTATGTAGGCAGATATGTGTACTACATATCACATCTTCTTGTTACAGTCTTAATTCTCTCCTTGTCTTCCTCATCCCTACTACTTTTATTAGCATCCCAATCTGCCTGTCTGTTGAGGCCACCTATGCCTGCCCTCGGGTCAGCTATCATTTCTATACAAATACAGCAGACTGTGGTCCTTCATTTTAGGGTTTGCTTGTCATTTGCTATAGGCATGGTGCTGCATGTTGTGCTGTTTTGGTATTATATTAATTGTGTATGTCTGAAATTAGTCTGATTGCATGTGTTATGTGTACTGATGATATTTCAAAGGGCTTTTTTTTAAAAGTATGTTTGGAAATAAGTTAATCTCACCTTTATTTCTGAAAATGTCTTGAGATACTCTGATAATATTGAAAGTATTCATTGAATGTTAATATAAATAGGACAAGTTTCCTTTAAATTTTAACCAATTTGAAAGTGTTTTAAACCAAGTTATTTATTCAGTAATTCTGATAAACCCAATTTACATCTTCCTATAATCACTTAAATGATTTCAGGTTCAGTGACAACCTAAAACATAGTATATAAGAACTTCATTTAGTGTTCTTTTTTTGTTTTTCAAATCATAAAATTAATAGCTAGTGAGAAAAATGAACATTTGACATTGTTAATTACATTTTCAAGTTAAATTTATATTGGTTTGCTTTATGATTGATTTCTGCTTTTCTATAAGTATAGAAGGGAGGTATGAATAATACCAGATCATAAACATTTCTGCTTCTCTAAGCTTTGTGCTGAATTCCTTTATACAATTCATACAGTTCAGACTGTCGTTCTGTTTTGTTCCAGTTATTTTCATATCCCTGAGAAAAAGAACTAAAAGTATAACCTTGAATTATGGGAACTTTTCAAAGGTACTGATCTTAGGAGAGGATAATTGGCATTTTGTTTTGCTTAATCCTTGATTACGGCACGTGTATTCTCAGAGTGATTATAGCTGCCATACTGATATCTTAGGTGTTAGGAACAACTAATGAGGGACAAGAAGGTGCATAAGTGCCTCTTACAGGGTAAAACACGATCCTTCAGGTTTTAGAAGTCCTTTTTCTACATAGGACTAGGTTACCTGCCTTCTTGACTCATCCAACTGTATTATAAGTTAAATAGGGTGGATTTTCCCTACAGTAGTTCTATAATTTATTGTACCTGTAAGTGCAGAGCAACAAATCCTAGAAATTCATTTTTCATATTTAATCTAGTTGTCCAGCTGAGTACTGCCTATTAAAATGCTATGTTTCTGCCTCCAGAAAAATTAGAGTCCATGGTAAGATTTATAATATAAAGTAATAAATTCAGTTTACTAAAAATACTCTTAAACAGTAGCCATAAACACATTGTCATCATCTGGTTCATGTTTTTCTGCATGTTTATTTTATATAAGCTTTTCTTTGGATGAAGTACTAAATGGGGGTCAGTACCTTTTTTAAAAAAGAGTACTTTAAAAGGCCAGTCGTTAAAGTAAGCTCTCAAATGTGAAATGCTATTTACATGTGCCATAGAACCTAAGGGACTACAACAGACTGGTCAACATATGGAGGCAGTCAGGATAAGGAACTAGGCCTCCTGTACCAATATGTACATGTGGTGCTTGTCTAGTCTATGAAAATTAGATCAACTTAAGAAGGTGGTCAGTGTAGGGAGGTTGGTAACTACAGTGATTCTGCTGTAGTTACTTAAGCCCATTTACGTAGTAAAATCTTAAAATATGTTAGAACTTTGACTATTCTCCATTGCCCAAGAGATAGTAGTTGCCTATAGAGAAGAGAGTTGACATTATGCATTCTCACCAGGCCCTTTACCTTCAAGGTCATTGAGCTGGGAAGCCAAAGAAACTAATCTCACAGAAGGACTGCTATGTGTGGCCCTAGTACATTCTTATGATTATAGAGAACTGACAGAAGATGTACTATAAAACTAAAAAAAAAAAAGTAAAATATTTTTTGTGACTATGTTATGTAAAGGTGTTGAGTGGCTTTTGAGCAAAATTGGTTAAATTATTTCCATTTTAATATATTATTTCTGATGCAGCCTTAGTTCATCAAACGTGGCCATTTTATTTAGGATCTAAGATGATAGTTACAGAAAACCTAGTGTTTTTATTTTCCTTTCCAAATACTGAGAGCTTATTATATGCCAAGCAGTGAAGATATGCTCCCTGTTCTCATGGAGTCGGCATTCTAGAGGTGAAAGACAGACACGAGTAAACTAAAGAAAGAAAGATTATTTCAGGTTGTGTATTTCAGGTTGTGAAAATAAAAGAAAATCTGATAATAAAAGAGGGCTTTGTAAATAGAGACTAGGTAGCAACATTACATAGAATGTCAGGGAAAACTCTTCAAGGAGGACATGTGAGCTGCAGTGTGAATGACAAGAGTTGCCCTTGTGAAGATCTGAGCAAATATCATTTCAAGCACAAGAAACCCAGCCAGACAAAATTTTGATGTTGGAGCAATAGGAAAGAAAGTGTGACAGAACCATGGCAAGTGTGAGGGTGAGAGTGGTGTCAGGATGAGCTCTGAGAGAGAGGAAGGAATGGGGTGATGTGGGCTTAATGGAATAAAATTTAGACAATATTCTAAGAGTAGAAGTCATTGACATGGTTAAGGACGAGAGTAATGGACTCTAATTTGCCTTTTTCAAGAGTGTCACTCTGAATATTGTTTAATGAGTGAATTAAAAGGAGCAAGTTGAAGCAGAAAGATCAGTTAGAAAGCTGTTGTAGTAATTTAGGCAAGAAGTAAGAGTAGCGTGGATTATAGTGTCAACTAAAGAAAGTGGATGGATTTGGAATATATTTTGGAGGTAGATCCAAGAGTACTTGCCAATTGAATGTGAGTAGTTAGAGAAAAGGAAAAAGTAAATATTTTTCATCATTCCTCTGTCTCACTCAATTTTTTTGTCCTTACAAGAAATTATCTTTAAAAAAAAAAAGAAAAAGAAATTCTCTTTTAATAGCATATTAAAGGCCAGGCATGGTGACCTACACTTGTAATCCTAGGGCAGGAGGGATCACTTGAGGCTGGGAGTTCAAGACAAACCTGGGCAACAGAGAAAGACCCTATTTCTAAAAAAAAAAAAAAAGTATGAGCCAGCCATGTTGGCACGTATCTATAGTCCTAACTACTAAGGAGGCCCTGGTAGGCGGATTGCTTGCGCCCAAGACTTCAAGGTTACAATGAGGTATAATCAGGCTCCTGTGCTCTAGCCTGAACAACAGAGTGAGACCCTGTCATTTAAAAAGTTAAATAATAATTTTAAATGTTCATTTTATTCTAATATAACTTTTGTGTGTAACTTTTAGGATTTGGGGATGATAATTCTTAAATGAAACTTGTGAATTCTGGGAAATACTTTCTAGTTAATAAATAGAGCCTAATAAAGCTAATAATGAATACTGTTGTAGGCCAAGGACTTATTTCTGGACCTTAATGTTGTGCTGCCCAATATAGCTGCCACTAGTCACATATAGCTATTTAAATTTAAATTAATTTAAATTTTAAATTAAAGATTCCATTAGTCCCAATAGCCACATTCTTGATTCCTGATATGTGTATATGGCTAATGGCTACTATGCTGTATGTCATAGAACATTTCCATCCATAGCAGAAAAGTTCTACTTGGCTCAGTGCCCATAGCACAGTGGTTACGGTGCCAGCCACATACACTGAGGGTGGCCGGTTCAAACCCACCCCAGGCCAGCTAAGGAACAATGACAGCTGCAACAGAACAATAGCCAGGCATTGTGACAGGCGCCTATAGTCCCATCTACTTGGGAAGCAGAGGCAAGAGAATCACTTAAGCCCAAGAGTTTGAGGTTGCTGTGAACTGTGACGCTACAGCACTCTACCGAAGCCAACATAGTAAGACTCTGTCTCAACAAAAAAAAAAGAAAAAAGAAAAGTTTTACTTGACAACACATCTCCAAAGTATTTGTTTTTGTTCCTCTGATGTGACTGTGGCTGTCTATTAGCATTTGTAAGAAAGGGAAATAATGTCGTTAGAGAGTGTTATGTAGATGTAAAAATATTTGATATTGAACATGAACTAAAAATAGAACTGGCCCAAGAGAATGCCATGCAATTATATGGATTACTTTAGCTTTTGTCAATTTAGAAAAGGAAAAAGTTGTATTTTATGATCTCCTTTATGGCACTGGGGAAAAGCATTTATTTATTTATTTTGGAGATGGAGTCTTACTCTGTTGCCCCAGGTTAGAATGCTATGGAGTCATAGCTCACAGCAACCTCAAACTGGGGGTCAAGTGATCCTCTTGCCTTAGCCTCCCTAGTAGCTGGAACTACAGATGCCTGCCACAGTGCCTGGCTAGTTTTTCTATTTTTCGTAGAGACAGGGTCTCACTTTTACTCACGCTGGTCTTGAACTCCTGAGCTCAACCAGTCCATGCACCTTGGCCTCCCAGTATGCTAAGATTACAGGCATGAGCCACCATGCTGGCTTAATTAAGACATCTTTTTAAAGCACCAAGTTTTTTTCTATTTCCTGTTTCCGTAGCTAATTAGATTAGCTGTATTAGTTTTAATTTAAAGTAGCTTCACTTTGCATTTTTCTACTGGTCCCACTTATCAACAAAATAATTTTGGATACTCTGCAATAAAAAGAGACATACCAAAGTTACTACCATCGATGAACTTCCCCAATTCTGAAGCATAGAAGAGTGAACAAAGCTATCATGCTCAACATCTCAGAAGATTTGGATCTTCCTTGTGCTAACCAGTCTGGTAGGAATCCAAGAAAAAGATTAAGCGTTTTCAGCCTTCTACAGTTAGACTTTGAGGAATATTTTCTTAGGCTCATTCGGTGGTTAATATTATTTTCAAAGCAAGGCCACAGCCAATATTGTATTCAGTGAAGTAAAATTGAAATCATTTCCACTCCATTGTATTGAATGGAGTAAAACTGAAATCATTTCCAACCAGGCAAAGATGCCCAGTGTCTCCACTGCTTTTTAACATTGTAATGAAAGTCTTAGCCACCACAATCAGGCAAGAGAAGGCAATCAAGGGGAACCAGATAGGACCAGAGGAGCTCAAACTGTCATTCTTCACAGATGATATGATTATATATCTGGAAAACCCCAGGGGAATCAACTGCAAAACTCCTAGAAGTGATCGAGGACAGCAGCGTCTCAGGATACAAAATTAACACTCACAAATCTGTAGCCTTTATATATACCAACAATAGTCAAAGGGAATAAACAATCAAGGACTCTATTCCCTTTATAGTAGTGCCAAAGAAGATGAAATAATCTGGGAGTATATTCAACTAAGGACGTGAAAGATCTCTATAAAGAGAACTATGAAACTCTGAGAAAAGAAATGGCTGAAGATGTTAACAAATGAAAAAATAAATATACCATGCTCATGGCTGGGAAGAATCAACATTTTTAAAATGTCTATACTACCTAAAACAATCTACAGATTTAATGCGATCCCCATTAAAGCACCTCTGTCATACTTTAAAGACCTGGAAACATTAGTACTTCGTTTTACATGGAAACCTAAAAAACCTCGAATAGCCAAGACATTATAAATAAAAACAAAGTGGGAGGAATAAGGCTTCTAGACTTCAGACTATACTACAAATCGATAGTGATCAAAACAGCATGGTACTGGCACAAAAATAGAGGGTAGATGTATGGAACAGAATTGAACACCAAGAGGTGAACCCAGACACTTCTCGTCATTTGATCTTTGATAAGCCTATCAAAAATATAAATTAGGGGAAAGATTCCCTATTCAACAAATGATGCAGGGTGAATTGGCTGATACCCTGTAGAAGAGTGAAACTGGACCCACACCTTTGTCCTCTAACAAAAATTGACTCTCACTGGTTAAAGGACTTAAACTTAAGACATGAAACTATAAAAATTCTTAGGGAGAGTACGGGGGAAACACTTGATAAAATTGACCTGGGAGAATATTTTATGAGCAGGACACCCCAGGCAATTGAAGCAGCATCAAAAATATATTACTGGGATCTGATCAAATTAAAAAGCTTCTACACTGCCAAAGCAAATAGACAGCCCTCAGTATGGGAAAGGATTTTTGCAAGTAATATTTCTTTCTTTCTTTTTTTTTATTAAATGATAGATGTGTACATTAACGCAAAATGGGGTACAGTGTAGTGTTTTCATATACAATTTGAAATATTTTCATCAAACTGGTTAACATAGACTTTATGTCATTTACTTAGTTACTGTGTTAAGACATTTATACTCTAGTTTTAGAAAGATTCACTTATACCCTTGCAAGACAGACCATAGAGGTGATCTCTCCAATCACCCTCCCTCCACCTATCCGCCTCCCTTCCCTCCCTGCCCCTACCCCTTCCCCATATTCTTGGGCTAGAATTAGGTTGTAGCTTTCATTTGAGAACTATAAATTAGTTTCATAATAGGACTGTGTACATTGGATACTTCTTCTTCCATTCCTGAGATACTTTGCTAAGAAGAACATTTTCCAGTTCCATCCATGTAAACATGAAGGAGGTATAGTCTCCATCTTTCTTTAGGGCTGCATAGTATTCCGTGGTGTACATATACCACCCTTTATTGATCCATCCATGGATCGATGGGCACTTGGGCTTCTTCCATGACCTGGCAATTATGAATTGGGCTGCAGTAAACATTCTGACACAAATATCTTTATTGTAATGTGATTTTTGATCTTCTGGGTATATACCTAATAAAAGAATTGTAGGTGAATGGCAGGTCAATTTTTAGTTCTCTAAGTATTCTCCAGATGTCTTTCCAAAAGGAACATATTAGTTTGCATTCTCACCAGCAGTGTAGAAGTGTTCCCTTTTCTCCACATCCACACCAGCAACTCTGGTTTTGGGATTTTGTGATATGGGCTAATCTTACTGGAGTTAGGTGATATCTCAAAGTAATTTTGATTTGCATTTCTCTAATGATTAAGGATGGTGAGCATTTTTCATATATCTATAGGCTGCACGCCTGTCTTCTTTGGTGAAATTCCTCTTCAAGTCCTTTGCCCACCCTGCAATGGGATCACTTGTTTTTGTTTTTGTTTTTGTTTTTTGCTAATGCGTTTGAGTTCTCTATGGATTCTGGTTATTAAACCTTTGTTGGAGACATAGCCTGCAAATATTTTCTCCCACTCTGAGGGCTGTCTGCTTACTTTACTTTGTTCTTGGCCGTGCAGAAGCTCTTTAGTTTGATCAGGTTCCAATAGTGTATTTTTGATGTTGCTTCAATTGCCTGTGGAGTCCGTCTCATAAAAAATTCGCCTAGGCCAATTTCTTCAAGTGTTTTCCCTATACTTCTGGTATTTTTATGGTATCATGTCTTAAGTTTAAATCTTTAATCCAGTGACAATCTATCTTAGTTAATGGTGAACAGTGTGGATCCAGTTTCAGTCTTCTACAAGTTGCCAGCCAGTTCGCCCAGCACCATTTGTTAAATAGGGAATCTTTTCCTCACTCAATGTTTTTAATTGGTTTGTCAAAGATGAGGTAACGGTAGGTAGCTGGATTCATCTGTTAGCTCTCTATTCTGTTCCATACGTATCTACCTCCCTGTTTTTGTGCCAATACCATGCTGTTTTAACCACTATTGATTTATAGTATAGTCTGAGGTCTGGTAGCGTGATTGTTCCTGCTTTGTTTTTATTCCTGAGTAATGTCTTGGCTTTTTGAGATATTTTCTGATTCCATATAAAACAAAGTATTATTTTCTCAAGATCTTTAAAGTATGACAGTGGAGCTTTAATGGGGCTTGCATTAAAATTGTGTATTGCTTTGGGTAATATGGACATTTTAACAATGTTGATTCTTTCTAGCCATGAGCATAGTATATTTTTCCATTTGTTAACATAATCGGCTGTTTCTTTTCTTAGAGTTTCATAGTTCTCTTTATAGAGATCTTTCACATCCTTTATTAGGTATACTCCCAAATATTTCATCTTCTTTGGCACTACTTTAAATGGAATAGTGTCCTTGACTGTTTTTTCAGCGTGGCTTCTGTTGGTATATATGAAGGCTACAGATTTATGAGTGTTGATTTTGTATCCTGCTATGCCACTGTATTCCTTGATCACTTCTAAGAGTTTTTTAGTTGAATCCCTGGTGTTTTCCAGATGCAAGTAATATTTCCAACAAAGGTCTAATAACCAGAATCCACAGAGAACTCAAACTTATTACTAAGAAAAAAACAAGAAATCCCAGTTCATTGTGGGTAAGAGACATGAACAGAAGCTTCTCTGAAAAAGATAGGCTCGTTGTCTATAGACACATGAAAAAATGCTCGTCATCTTTAATCATCAGAGAAATGCAAACCAAAACCATTCTGAAATACCATCTAACTCCAGTAAGAGTAGCCCACATCACAAAATCCCCAAACTACAGATGTTGGCATGGATGTGGAGAAAAGGGAACACTTCTGCACTGCTGGTGGGAATGCAAGCTAGTCTATTCCTTTTGGAAGGAAGTTGGAGAACACTCAGGGATCTACATGTATACACCGTTTGATCGTGCAATTCCTCTTCTGGGTGTATGTCCAAAGGACCAGAAATCATTTGGCAATAAAGATATTTGCACCAGATTGTTCATTACAGCTCAATTCATAATTGCCAAGTCAAGGAAGGAAACCAAGTGCCCATTAACCCATGAATAGATTAATAAATCGTGGTATATGTATACCATGGAATGCTATGCAGCATTAAAAAAATGGAGACTTTACCCCTTTTGCGTTTACATGGATGGAGCTGGAAATCATCTTAGTAAAGTATCTCAGGAATGGGAAAAAAAGTATCCAATGTATTCAGTACTACTGTGAAACCAATTTATAACCAGTCACACTTGAATATGAAAAATGAAACACAACTATAGCCTAGGATAAAGGAGGGAAGGGGAGGGAGTGGGGAAGAGAGGGGGTGGGTCTATACAGGGAGGGTTAGTAGGAGGACCACACCTATGGAGCATATTGCAAGTACACGTTGGATCTATCAGGTGTAGAATGCAAATGTCTTAACGCTGTAATTGGGTAAATGAGGTGAAGGATATGTTGATTAGTAGGATGTAAGCACTCCAATTTGTGCAAATAATCAACACATTGAATCCCATAAGCATAAATGTGTTCATGATCTGTGTACAGATGACTTAATAAAAAAATTATTTTCAAAGGATTGCCCCACTAACCTATTGAGTCTATATTTGTAGGTCTTTATAAGATTATCAAAAATTGTGATGTTTGAAGAACTCATGGAGAAATTTTTATGCTAAAAATAAAAAATCTGTCTTCAGTGGAATTTTAATATGCTTAAGTTAATATGTTTTTCAAAAACTATGATCAGAAAGATAAGGCAAATAACCAGTTTTACAAAAGGTATTTAACTTTTATGGGCAAATACTTTATTTTAGAGAGATTCCTAGTGTATAATGTAACTGAAAACTGGTCTGCAGCCTAAGTTTTTGATATGTAAGGTATAGCTAGTTTTTGTCATGAACCAAGGAAAATATACTATTCAACAAATATTTATTGAATGCTATACCCTGTTGTAGCAACTTGGGCTATAGCAGTAATCAAAAATTCCTGCCATCACAGAGCTTATTCTAGTGGAAAAAGTCAAAAACAAATCAATAAAATAACTATATCAGTAAAATATATATCAGTTGGTAATAAAGTCTATGAAGAAAAAAATAATCAGTGAAGGGAGATGGGAGTGGTGAAAGTAGGAAGGAGTGTTGCTGTCTAAAATAAAGTTAACCTGTCTTACCTGCTAAAGTAGTATTTGAAGGAAAGAGAACAAATCATGTATCTCTGGGAGAAGTGATTCCAGACAGAAATAGAAGTAAACAGAGAGGCTTTGCACTAGGAATATGACTGGTATGTTTAAGAGAGAGCAGGGAAAGCATTGAAATACAGAAGAGGTTGACCAGGTAAAGGGGGAGGTGATGTGGAAATCTGTATACCCTCATTAGTTTCTTGTAGGGACTTTGACTTTTACTCTGATACGAGGTGCCACCAAAGGGTTTTGAGCTGGGAAATAACATGATCTTTCTAAAGGATAAGTCTGGCTGCTGAATAGAGAATAGCTTGTAGCAGAGCAAGGGTAAAAGCAATGAGCAGGGTTGGGAGATAGTAATCCAGGCCAGAGATGATGGTGGCCATGTCTTGGACCAGGAACAGCAGGAACAGCGAAAGTCAGGAGTTGATCTGATCCATCTGATTGAGAATTTATTTTTATCTGGAGGTTTGCCTGAAGTGGAATATAAGTATTGTTCTGCTAACATTACAATGCCCTTCTAATTGCTGTTCCCTAAATATGTCTAAAAATACTTTTTCTTTTTGGTTCTTACTCATTTTGAATGTGTGTATATTAATAACTTGTACTGTCTTTAAAAAAATACCTAGGATTTGGACATAATTTATTTCCCCAAAACATGACTTATCTTTGGTGTTAAACTCTTTTTACCACCAAGCTCTGGTACTGCAGCACCCTATTGATACAGAAAGTACATAAATTTGGGTCAATCTACTGCATTGCCCCAGAAACTTCTTGGTCTTCCTTACTGTAGTCAATTGAAACTTTCTTTTTCTTCCTTCATTTTTCTAAACTCATTACTCCCTGGAATTTGCCTAGCTTTAACCTATTAGCTGTGGATTCGAAGTGGTAGGACTTGGTAAGGACAGAAGCAAATGGTACTCTGCCTGAAGATTTTTCCCTCCCTTTTACCCAAATCACTGGTCTGATCACCTGAAACATTAGACCCAGGTAAATATGTTTTTCTATCCAAATATTTATCATGTATACTCTTTTTCTCTCAAGTGAACAAAGAAAAGGGAGGAAGTAGGACACAGAGTTGGGCTATCTTTTAACTGGTTATTCGGATGTTACTAGTAACTTTTAAAAAGAATCACATTTTTAGAAACCTCAGAAGCATTTTCTTTTTTTTCTTTTTCAGACAGGGTCTTGTTCTGTCACCCAGGCTGGAGAACAATGGCTGGATTATAGCTCACTGCACTCTCAGACTCCTGGGCTTAGGCGATCCTCCAGCGTCAGTCTCCCAAGTAGCAATAACTACAGGTGCATGCCACCACTTTTGGCTAATTTTTTTATTTTTTATAGATATGGGTCTTGCCATGTTGCAAAAGCATGATTTTGGTTCAAGGCAAAGAACAAAGGATAGTCACCAGAGGCAAGAGTCTTTAATGTTATTTAATCCTTCTGAAGCCATACACTCTTCACACCACTATCCTGTTAAGAGTCCTCACGCTCAACCACAGTAGTCACTGCCAGAGTCATGGAACTGAAAAAGGCCCATTCATACTGTCACTGCTGCAGAGGGCTGAGCAGATAAATTCCTAAACTAGCTTTTTTCAGAGAAACAGCAGTATTCCACGTTTCTCTGCAACAGGTGCCTTTATTCCTGTTTTATAGATGATGAGACTGACATACATTAGTTTAGTGAACTTTTTGGGGTTACACATTTAGAGAAAAAATTACCTTCTTTTCTGATTTTCCTTTTTGAAATTTTTGAAACACACAGAAAATAGCAACATGAATGTTCATTATATCCATTACCCAGATTCAGTAATTCAAAGATTTTTTCCACATTTTTTCTTTATTTTTTTTTAATATTTCTAAAAATGTGTGAGGTACAAGTGTTTTTTGTTGCCTGGATGAATTGTATCATGCTGAAGTCAGGGCTTTCAGTGTACCTATCACCAAAGCAAATCCCAGATAACAGTGTCTTTTTTTTTTTTTTTTTTTTTTTTTTTGAGACAGAGCCTCAAGCTGTCCCCCTGGGTAGAGTGCTGTGGCATCACAGCTCACAGCAACCTCCAACTCCTGGGCTCAAGTGAGTCTCCTGCCTCAGCTTACCAAGTAGCTGGGTCCACAGGCACCCACTACAGCGCCCAGCTATTTTTTGGTTGCAGCCATCATTGTTGTTTGGTGGGCCAGGGCTGGATTCGAACCTACCACCTTAGGTGTATGTGGCTGGCGCCTTAGCCACTTGAGCCACAGGTGCCGAGCCACAGTGTCATTTTATCCTATACACTAAAGTACAAAGGGTGCCCAAAAAAGGCATATACGTTTTAAGAAAAGAAAAAATTGTATTAAAATTGTAATACTCAAGTCACCTTTGATTTCTGCAGTTACAAAAAGTGCTTAAACATGACTTGAATATTAACAATTTTAATATAATTTCCCTTTTTAAAATGTGCATACATTTTTGGGCACCCTCTATATGAAGCCCTAAAAATTATGGACATTTTTATATTTAAACATAATGCCACTTGCCATTAACTTGTCAATAGGTTCAGCACCCACAGCTAAATGGTTAGGGTGCTGGCAGATGCACCGGGGCTGGTGGGTTTGAACACAACCCAGGCCTACTAAACAACAATGATAACAACAAAAAAAATTGCTGGGCGTTGTGGCAGGTGCCTGTAGTCCCTTGGGAGGCTGAGGCAAGAGAGTTGCTTAAGCCCAAGAGTTGGAGGTTGCTGTGAACTGTGACACTACAGCACTCTACTGAGGGCAATATAGTGAAACTCTGTCTCCAAAAACAAAAGTTGTCAATAATTCCTTGATATCACCTGATTATTAAAAACTGTTATTATAACCTTGATTTCCACTTCAGGAATCTAATAAGCTCATGGAATTTACACCATAACTTTTCACATTATTGTATACAACATATATATTTTAGTAATTTTTTTTGTTTCGTTTTGTTTGTAGAGACCGAGTCTCACAGTGGTGCTCAAGATGGTGTCTAACTCCTGGGCTTGATCAAGCTATCTTTCTACCTCAGAGTGCTAGGATTGTAGGTTTGAGCCACCTCACCCAGCATATCTTAGTAATTAAATAAGCAAAGAGCAGGAGAACAATCTGTTGGCTGAGTTTCTAACTTGTAAGTGCTTAATGATGTGATTTATTTAGTTCTAGGTATGTGACAGATGACATTGTTTTTCTTTTTCAAATTCCCTCTTTAAAGTCATCATGACTTCATATAGTTAAGGAAGGCCAAAATTGAAGACAGTTAAAGAAATTCATTCTCTTTTGGTGATAGTATGGCCTCTTGTATGCTTATTTAGAAAGATTATCAAGCACTGTTAGAGGCACACTGGCTCACATCTGTAATCCTAACACTCTGGGAGGCCAACGCAGGTGGATCACTTGAGCTTAGGAGTTTGAGACCACCCTGAACGAGAGCAAGACCTTGTCTCTACTAAAAAAAGAAAAATTAGTCTGGAGTCATCATGACAGGTGCCTGTAGTCCCAGCTACTTCAGAGGCTAAGGTAGGAAGATTGCTTGGACCCAGGAGTTTGAGGTTGTTGTGAGTAAAGCAAATGCCATGGTACTCTAGCCGAGGGCAACAGAGTAAGACTCTTACCTCACAAAAAAAAAAAAAGATCATCAAGCACTGTTAAATGTTGTGTTTTTGACAATACATCTTAGGGTTTACAAAGGGACTAGTAAATAGATTGTATCCTGTAATATTACCATAGGAATCCACCTACATTAATTTGAAGAATTAAAGTGAAGAAAATACTTTCTAACCAACTGTCATATTTTCCCTATATTTTTTGTTACATGACTTTTGAGCAAGTGTTCATTGTGAACATTCTGCCAAAAAGAACCCTCATTTAGTTCACTTGCTGTTTGGCAATATATTAAGGAATGAATAAACTAAATAAATAAAACTCAGATTACAGATTTTACCTTTAATGAAAGGAATTTTGTGGCACAATTCCCTTATTACTGGTATTTAGTCTCCTGGCCTCAAAATGGAGCATCTATTTATTACTAAGATTCAGTAGGTTCTATTCTAGTGTTGTTGCCTAGATATTCTTTTCAGTCTCTTCTTTAACATCTGAAACAATAATGAGCCACCTGGAAGATACATGCAATTCTCTTGGCTTTACCATATGGTCTGTAATCTAATTTCAAATGATATGTTTCAGAGTTGTCCTTGAGTTGCCATTTTTTTTTTTTTTGCTATTTTTCTAAGTTTTAATAAGTTTCCATATCACGGAATAAATTTTCATTTTTAAATTGAAAATAAGTACCTAAAACTTTATTCATAATTGTCCATTGTACACTGCTCTAAAATAATGCCACCTGTAGTTTTTCCTGTCACTTTTCAATAAAAGCATTGTAATCAAGCACATGGTTTAATTATAGGAAACAGCATGAATTAAGTGGAAGTAAGAACCTGGGTTCTCTTCTGATCTCTGCCTTTTAACTAGTGTGGCAGACTTACATAACTCACTTCAGTTTCTTCATCTACAAAAGGAAAGGATTGAAATGATTAATCTCACAATCTTTCTGTTCTCAGAAGTTTAAGCTGTGCACAATGGTGCACACATATTGTCCCACCATTATAGGTAGGAAGATTAAATTCACTTTGCCTACACTGCCCTTCCCACTAATGAGCTAGCTCAGAGCCAAGAGAATTGCCTGTGACTTCCTCACAGTGTGGAAGAGAAGAAAGGAGTAGAGTGTATGCCTGGCACCTCTTCAATTTTATGAAACTAAAAGAAATGAGGAAGCTACAGAAGAAAAGTTTGAACTATCTGGAGTTAGTTCATGAGGTTTTTTTTTTTTTATTAATTGATATCTGTATACATTAATGCAAACATGGGGTACATTGTGCTGTTTTCATATACAATTTGAAATACTTTCATCAAGCTGGTTAACATAAATTTCATGTCATTTGCTTAATCATTGTATCAA
>CAUYQV010122428.1:0-23790 GCA_963574575.1 Galagoides demidoff | reverse complement strand
TTTTTTTTTTTTTTTTTGAGACGGAGCCTCAAGCTATCCCCCCCTGGGTAGAGTGCCATGGCATCACAGCTCACAGCAACCTCCAACTCCTGGGCTCAAGTGAGTCTTCTGCCTCCGCCTCCCAAGTAGCTGGGACCACAGGCACCCGCCACAACGCGCGGCCATTTTTTGGTTGCAGCCATCATTGTTGTTTGGCGGGCCCGGGCTGGGGATTCGAACCCACCACCTTAGGTGTACGTGGCTGGCGCCTTAGCCGATTGAGCCACAGGCGCCGAGCCGAACAAAATAAGTTTTAATAAATTCCAGGTTCTAGAAATATTGTAGGAGTTATTTTATAAACTATTCTAGTATAAGACATTCTGATCAATAACTCTGAAATTCAGCAAGCATATCTCCATTTGGTATCACCAAAATATTGTTCAAATATTCCTAGAAATGCCATTAGAGAGTATTGGCTCCTATTTTCTTATATCTGCCTCACTAGATCTCTGATAATCTCCATCTGCTGATCTAGAATCCTCAGCTCCAGAGCTCAATGATGTTATATCAGAGGAGATACATTATGATGGGTAGGTTGATCAGGGAAATAAAATCTCATTTTAGTCTTGTTCCTTCAGTTCTGGTCCTTCATGGTACCACATCATTTGCACTTATGACTTAATTTTTCTTTTACCTCAGGTATCTTTTATAGCACTATAATCCTTGAACTTGGACCATAGTATTTATGGCATTAATCTTGAAATCATAGAGTGACCTTGTAGCATCCTTAAGGATTATTTGCTTCTCTATACTTCCCACATGTAGAAGAATTGGTTACTTAGATCTCTTTCAATGGCCATTAATCTGTTTCACTTCCTCCTTGTGGCTATTAATTTCATAGCTGAAGTCTCTCTGACCTCTCTGTGCCCCTAGGTGATGCCACATGACTTTGCCCTCCCTTTCAGTAGAGGGCTCAGCCATACATAATGTTTTAAATGAAGCACAAATCCTTTAAACCCCTTCCATGAACAGCTGAAGGCTAATTCTTTTCTCTTGGAATCTCAGCTGGCTTAGTGATTAGCTTGGAGCTAAGAAAAGTAACATGAGACATGGTAGTTAGCTTCAGAGGCTAGCTCAGTAAAAGTCATGCGGCCCCTCGTGACTTGAGCCTCAAGTCACCACAAGGTGACCTCACAAAGAGTTCACCTACCCTGAGACTGAAAAAGCCATGTTCAGGTTCTTTGTTCAGCAATGCCAGCTGAATCTGTCCCATGACCATCCCAATGTAGACCAGACATATGAGTAAATAGGTCATCTTGGGAGGGGATCCTCCTTTCCAATTGTTTATGTCATTTGAGTCATCTTACGTAAGGACCAGACATTATAGAGAACAGAATACTGTGATCTTTCCAAATGCCTTGCCAACAGTACCTCAGAAGACGATAAAATAGTTGTTTCATGCCACTAAATTTTGGAACTCATTTTAGATAGATAGATAGATAGATAGATAGATAGATAGATAGATAGATAACAGTAGGTAACTAGAAAACTATACGACTGCTTTGGTTAATGGGATGTGAGTGGGAGTGATTGTGTGCCATTGCATCAAGACCTCAAGATATTTTACTCATATCGTCTCTTTGTTTCTTGTGCTGCTGCCTTTTCTGGCATAGGCACATGCTCTGTCTAGCCTGACATTCCATGGAAGACCTAAAACATCCAACCAGCAGGCAGCGAGAAGCCAGGCCCAGCTGACGCACAGCTTGAAGCACAGATGCCCAATCAAGTCCAGATTAGATCAGCAAACCAAAATCCCACTCACAGACTCAAGAGTGAGAAGAGATAATTATTTTTCAGAGCTACCCAGTTTGAGAGTAGTTGATTGCATAGCAAAAACAGACCCCAAAAAGCTAACAAATTGCGGCTGCCACTAAATACAGTTCTGGGATTGGCTGTCATCGTATGCTCGTGTTGGCCAGGAACAACATGAGTTTGCCACATCCCTTTCCATTTTGCACTTCGAATTTTTGGAGATTTCTGTCTCAGGGACTAGCTCCCGGGATATCTGACATGCTGCCTGTACTTTGTCCTAAAAAGCCCTTCCTAGACTTAACTTGTGAGATAGTACCAAAGTCTATAGAGTATTGATTGGGGTCACCCAAATAATGGAAAGAAGTAATCTTCATATATTCCACTGTGATGCTTCTAGTCTTCTTTACATTCTTAACTTTAAGACAGGTTTTTTCAATGATTTCTCAGAGTCTTCAAGCACATTTTTATATAAGGTGTCACTATCTTCAAAAAGCAAGAGCTGTTTTTCTCTCAATGAAATGTTTTCGCATTTTGGTTCCCTCTCCCTTTCCTTTTTCTTTTTTCCCCTTTTTTCTTTCTCTCTCTCCCTCATGGTGGGGACATTTCAGAATTATTTTCTTTGCCATCTGTTTCTCTGAAAATGATGGAGACTACGAAGTTCAGACTTGTATAGTCATGTGCGCTGATGGCATCAGTATTTCTTGCTCACATACAGCCCCCCAAAGCTCAAAATCACATTTGCCACTAAATTCCAATTGCAAAAGCCAGATGGAGAACTGAAACGCAATGGAGCAAGATGTTTAATTCCATTTCAAATGTTTAATGACTTGCCATTGGTAGATAAAAGATTAGGAAATTAAGGTAAGGTACAGCAGTCAGGAAATGTGGGAACATCAGGACAGAATCTGTAGAATAAAATTTTATAAATGCCTAGAGTGTCTGAAGGAAATATCATCAGCATTATAAAATAGAAGTTCTAGAAAAGATCTTTGAGAATATCTATTGAGTTTTATTGGTAAGGAAATAGATTCGAGGTAAAAATGTTGCTTAACCCTATTCAGTTCAATTAGGTGGCAGGGTCAGTATACTTGGTCCGAAGTGGATGTCATGCAATTTTTTTTCCTAAATTTCTTTAACACATGAAAGAAAGGAAGAGAGAAAGGAGAAGGAATAGTAGTGGCAGGAGAGAAAAGATCAATAAAGACATAGAAACAAAAAGTTGTTAAGCAAAGGAGGAAAGAAAATGGATGAAGAAACCCCTTCTCCTCCCAGAGAAGAAGGGTATGGAGGCAGGAGACTCGCTTGAGCCCAGGAGTTGGAGGTTGCTGTGAGCTGTGATGCCATGGCACTCTACCCAGGGGGATAGCTTGAGGCTCCGTCTCAAAAAAAAAAAGAACTGGATTTTTTGTCTGCATAATGGCTATCTCATTTTATTCTCCAAGAATTATATAAATATTCAGGGTGATTAATTTGATTCATGAGTAGGAAAGGCTGAAAGACATGAATTATTTTTCCTGAATATTAATTTGAATTTAGACCACTCTCATGCCAACACTCATAGTATTCTTTTTCCTTTTCCTTATTGTTCTGGAAAAGAGGAAAAGGAAGTAGGGAAAGAAGGGCCTGGGAGAGGAGGTTAGAACAGAAGTGTGATAAAAGTGTGAGCTTGCTGGTCAACAAAATAGGATTCAGTACACCTTCTATCTGCCACTTCACCTTGAGCGACTTCTTTTGTCACTCTGAGAATCAATTTTCCCATCTTGCAAATGAGGATTATTATGAGGATTACACGGAGTGATTTTGTTAAAGCAGCTGGCGTGTCTTAAATACTTTCATAGATGAATAGATATTTAGATAATTTTAAATCTTATATGGAAGTGGTATAAAAAGGGAGCAAACTTTGCTCAAAAATAGACAAAATCAACCAACCAACCAATCTTAAAAACACTTGTAATATAGTAGTACTAGCATTTGCTAAAACCCTACCTGTGGTGCTAAAGCTAGCAGTTATATAAAGCGTTGATTGTTCTATAATTTTATAATTGTTCTATAAATTCCAAAGCTTGTTACTCTACAACTAGGAACCTTTGGGCACAATAGTTAATGGAGGCATTACACATGCCTGTGTGATACCAGGCTGCTGCCGTCTGAGAGAATAATTTTAAAAGAAAATGGGCTTCACGCAATAGAATTTGTCATACAGTGAGGTTCTTATTTATGCAAAATGCAACTGTATTTAGAAAGGTCTCAGTCACTTGAGAGTATGGCCAACTGGGATTCCATTACTTTGCATTTCATTATAATATTTACATCCATAATGTAAAGTTTGAAACTTCTTCCTCATGTCTAGAAAAGAGTCAGACACATAACAGGCTGCAAATAAATATTTTTGGAATGATTCCCCAGCTATTATATCTCTTTACAGTTTAGTGCCTTATAGCCTGGGATGCTACAGGCAAGAGAATGATACTAGATGTGTGTAGTCCAGTTTAGACTCTCCTCCTGGCCAGTTGGCCACAGAAATATAAATTTCCTTCTCTTCTGAGGCTGATCCCTCCTGGGCCTAGGTAGTTGAGGTGACACATTCTTGTTGCTGACTGAGGGGATCTAAACGCAGTCACCTGATCGCTTATTGTTGGAACCGGTCCACTTAGTTTCCAACATCGACTCTGTCACTTATTGGTTACGTGGTCTTCAGAAAGTTATCTCAGCTCTTCCAGGCTGGTTCCCTCATTTATACCCCATGTCAGAGTGGACAGGTGCTTGTGGCTACATGACAAGATTGTTTGGAGGCTTAACGAAGGCACTTCTGGAACAGCCTCAAGCACAAAATCAAATGTCCAATATATGTTTGGTGTTAACATGTATTGGACATAGTCTAAGAAAAATAGGAAGACAATTAAGAGTTTTAGGTTGAAGAAAAGTGAGGAAGATGTGATATGATTTACGGTTAATAAAATGAGACCTGGAGAGATGTGTGCTTATGGCACAATGTGTGAATTGCCTAAGAACGTGATTATAAAATGGAGCAAGTAACAACACAAACGGACTTCCTCTAGATGTACCACTGATGTCTTCACATGAGCGAGGACCCAGCATTGAGGGCCTACAGAGTATAAGGGTGGGGAACCAAAAAACCCCACCATTCCCAACAGTTTCCAGATCCAAAACTGCTAGCTGGGAGGACATTAGTTTGAATTCTGTTTGAATTTTTGGCACATTAAATAGGAACAGAAACTTCCTGAAGATGGAAAGAGACCGTGTAAGAACACGGCAGGTCTGGATGGAGGGACTGTGTGCATCTGGAGGCGAGGGAGAGGTTAGCAGCTCTGACCAGAGACACTGTCTGTGATTATACTCATTTTCTAGACCTGGACGCTCTCAAAAGGACGTCACCAGCCACATGTGACTACGGAGCACTTGAAATGAGCCTCAAAAGATGAGGTAGTATCCTTCTAAAAATAATTCTTATTCTTAAAAAGTGTTTTGAAATCCCAATAATGATGTCTGGTGAGCCTCGGGTTTCTCTCCAAGCTTGAAGAGGGGAAAGTTTTCTTCTCTTCCCTTCAAGCTTCTTTCCTGAAACTTTCTGGTCTGCACACTTTTAGAAGAAAAATAATAATAATGAGCTTCCATTTTATTTAAACCTTTATTATTCTTTACATCACATCTTTCTATATGCAGAATAATATGTTCCACTCCCAGCTGATTTGAATTAACTGTGAGTTCCAAGCTACAATATGTAGTGTTGGGATCCAGGTGATTTCTCTTCCTAGCATAGATGAGGTTCTCTTTGTTTCCACACTGGTAAAGACAGGTAGATTTTATTGAGTATTTACTCGATGCCATGCACTTTTCCAACCTCTTTTCACAAAAAATTCATGCAATCCTCAAAAGCAACCAGCCCTATGGAATGGCTGTCATAATGCTTCCCAGTTTACAATGGAAAATCTTTTTATTTTATTTTATTTTTTTATTAAATGATAGCTGTGTACATTAATGCAATCATGGGGTACAGTGTGGTGTTTTCATATACAATTTGAACAATAGAAAATCTTAGTCCCTGAGAATTACGTATCATTCCCAAGGTCAAAGGCTTACTAAATGTTGAGATTGGCATAAACCACTTAAATTCATGAGCCAGCATTGTACATTCTTAAGCAGACCAAATGGTTAAGATGTAACGAATATGAAACTACTTTTCCAGGGCAGTGAACCCAGCAAAAATGCAGAAAGGCATTTAAACCAAGTTTCCAATTCTTACACATCTAAGAAATCATTTTTCATGTATTTCCTCCCTTAGATTTATCATATTTATATATTCATAATCACTTCATTTCTCTTATTAGAAAAATGCTATTGAGACTCCCACCACCTACCTACCTGGGTTTTGTTGGCATTGCCATTGCCAACATCAAGCTCATATGTATTAAGCATTTTCTATACATCAGGCCTTAACTCCACAATCTACAAACATTGTATCATTTATTATTGCAACAACCTAAATTGATGGGGTTTATGATTATCCACAGTTTACAAATGAGGAAACTGAGGCTCAGAGTGGTTATGTGCCTTTCTTAAATTGTCCTGGTCAGCAAGTAACTGAGCCAAGAAACCGCCCCCCCCCCCCCGACCCCGGTCTGCCTTTTATACTAATCCTACTAATGACCCACCCACTTATAGCCCCGGTTGTGATTTTGCCTGTGGTCAAAGCTGATCATCGTCCAACTGTGGTCGCCAACCTGCAAATAGACAATTTCCTGTTTAGGTTGTCATAAATATGCTAGTTATTAAGAACATGTAACTTTCTCTCCCTGCCTTAAAATGCATTTATTGCATTTTCCTCCAGGCAGGTAAGAAACACACATTTAAATCTCCCTCAGACAGATGATTCATAGAGCGACACCAGTTCCTTGTTTTACTTGTGCCCCTCACATAAAGTGTAGCAGTTAAAGTGGTGAACGAGGAGGGTGGCAGCAGAATGTGGACTGGCACTGCAGAAAGAGGAAAAATGAGCAGGAGAAATAGTCTTTGCTGGTGATGGAAATGGCACAGGCTAAACAAGAATTTAAACTCCCTTTTACCTCCCTGAGAACACATGCACAACTTTTAACATTCTTTCTTTACACCTTAAATCTTAGAAGCTTGGTATCATTAAGTGACTCCGTGCAATAGTCCTTCAAGAGAAATTATACCCCATCTAAGAAATAGTGACAAATACCAGATATAGTACTCTCAGTCTAGTTAAACCACTGCCTTGGAAAGCAATAACATTGCCTGCTTTGATTCACGCTGTGTTTCTCGGCATCACACACTGCTAGACTGTTTATCTTATTCAATGGCAGTTCAATATAAGACTGAGAGCTATAAAGAATTTATTCTATACTCCATCCCCAAATTCTTTTCTGGTCAAAATGTTAGAGCTTTGTTTTATTTAAGTTCAGGTCTCTTTTTCTGTCTTACTGCTCATTCCTCTTGTCTGGTGATTATTTTATTTTCTTCACACTCTAAGCAAGGGAAGAACTTCCTAGGTGATACTCATTAGGTAGAAAGTCTTCTATACTAATTTCCAAGGTAGAAATGTCTTTCCAACCATCCGCTCAATGCTTATGAAGTTCTAATCCACCCATACCAGGTCTATATCCTCTTCTGGTAGAAATGGTTTGCTAAGTGTGTGTGTTTAATCTTCTTTCATTTCTAGCAGAGATCAATTACCATCTTAGAGACTGAAAGTGTTGGATCCTCTGTTTGAAAGCCTTTTCTGCAGCTAGGAGCCACCAGGCAACAAATTATGGTAAATGAGACATGTAAAAAGTCTGTTTAGTACATATGTGAAAAATTCCATCCCTGCTAAAGAGATGGCTCCAAGGCATATCCCACCCTCTTCCATGTGGCATGTATGAATCTGTGACAACCATCATGGCAGCAAGTTTACAAGGTATGGAATTTAAAATCAATATGCAAAGCATAACAGCACCAAAAGCAGAAAAATTTGGAAGCTGATAGATTATTGACCCATTGAACTGATGCTGCAAACTCTCTCTCTCTAGATTATTTAACTTATGAGAAGTCATCTTAATATTAAGTTATTTTCTAGGTTGGTTTTTCTTTTTGTTTATTTGTTTGTTTTTTTAAGGTTTTAAAGCATAATTTTATTTCCTTCCAGCCAAAAGCATCTTAGCTGCTCTACCTGTTAGATGCCAGATGCTGCAAATATAGCAGGAAATTAACAGAAACAACTTCGATATGCCTAAAGCTTCAGAAATATAGTCCTTCTCAGAAAATGGACCAGTAAAGAAGTCTTAGTTCTTACTAAGCTTTGATCATGATCATCTTGTCCTCCATCACCAAAGAGCAAACACACGAAGAAAAGAAAACTGCAAAGATTCGTTCTTTGGCCTTGACTATTTTGGTTAGCAGTTTTATCATATGAAAAATGAACGTATAGAATCTCAAAGGTCCCCACAGTTTCTAAAATTCCACCTCCTTCAGCATGGCTTTGGACATAAAGTAGAACATCCAGACGAAGGGTTAGCTATCAAGATGACCAATCACAATAGAATCATAAATCAGCACACATTTAAAAGTAACATAAAAAGAAATAAAGGGAGAGGCTCTCCTTCCTAAATACTATTTTATTTCTAGACTATTGGGACAAAGCTGCAATAAGATTGAGAATGAGTTGAATTGTAGGGGGATACTTTATAAGCAATGACAGAATGACAGAAAGGGACCTCTGGGAATTGTCACTGAGACGGATCAAAGGGCGAATGGACACCTTAAAATACAGAGCCCTAGTCTCACTTCCCGGTCTAATGCACATAAATTTCAGAAGTAAAACTCGACAATATGTATTTTAATGAGCATTTACCAGGGATTCTTCATTAAGCCCGTTTAATTTTGAAAACCGTGGCTGAAGACATGCTCAGAGTGTAGCCGTCAGTCACATGTGGCTGTTTAAGTTTAAATGTGAACTAATTAAATAAAAAATTTAAAAGTTCATTTCCTTTGTTGAACTATCTTTTTCTCAAGCGTTCCATAGCCACATGTTGGCAGCAGCTACCATGCTGGAAAGCACAGACATAAAACATCTGTGTCCTCAGAGAAAGTTCCATCAGACACAGCAGGAGGGTTGCATACATTATCCCCTTCTTTTAGTCCAATCCACTTCCCTGTACTCTGTCCCCTTTGCCTATAAAATCACTCTACCCTCTTCTTATCTGTACTAGAGCCTTGCCTGTAACTGTTTCTTTTATTGGAGGGAAAAATTCACAAAAATATTATCTGTCATTATTGAATACCAAATGATACCATAATAAATATCCATCACCTTATATTTGATAGACATTCCAATTTTCATAACTAATATGTGAAATTCATTTTAGCAACTGCATTTTGATGATGACTAAAGTATTGAACTGGAGACTTTCTTTCATTAATTAATTCTATCAACATATCAACTGTGTACCTACTGTCGGGTACTGTTCTAGAGCTGAGGAGGGGAGAGTGCAGTGTTATATATAAACACAAGAAAACAAAACTGGCTGCCGTCATAGTTTTTATTTTTGTGGGCATAGACAGGCAATAAATAAGTAAAAAAGTAATCTACTTAAATAACATATGTCAGATGGTGCTACTAAACAAAGTACTTTAAAATGTACTTCAGTAAGAAATAAAATAAGAACACTCAGCTAGTAACTGATAAAATTAAGATTCGTATTCAAGTATGTTTGACCCTATAACACACTTCTTTCTTTCCTATACTATCAACTTTTGGGAGACTTGAAAAAAAAAATCAAAAGCCCTCACCCAAATTACCTTCTTTAATTTAGATCATTTAAAAAGCAGGGGCAGAGCCATTTCTGGAATAAAGATGAAAGATGGAATGAATACTTGGAACCACAAGGGGCCATGAATCTAAGGACTGAGGAGAAGAAAGGTAACATGTAACCTTATTGAGAAGAAAATACATTCACAAAAATCTAAGTGGGATGTGGAATACCTCTCTTTCTCAATTTTTTCCAATCTACTCTGCCAGAGGAAGAATAAAGTACTTTTTTAAAATCTGATTTTATTTTGTCTAATAGTTGTATCCATCTTTGGAATTTGGATATTCAGCTCTGAAATTTTCTTTCTTACCCTTATTAAATTCTACTTTTTTTTTTTGAGACAGAGTCTCCCTTTGTCCCCCTCTGTAGAATGCCATGGCATCATAGCTCACAGCAACCTCAAACTCTGGGGCACAAGCGATTCTCTTGCCTCAGCCTCCCAAGTAGCTGGGACTGCAGTCCCTAACCCCCAGTGCCCAGCTATTTTTAGAGATAATGTCTCACTCTGGTTCAAGCTGGTCTCCCTGGTACCTGTGAGCTCAGGGAATTCACACTGCTCAGCCTCCCATAGTGCTAGGATTACCAGTATGAGTCAATGGGCCCAGCCCCTAAATTCTACTCTTTCATTAGTCTATTTGTAAATGAAGAGTCAAGTATACAGAAAAAAAAAAAAAAAGGTCACATTTCCTTATTTCCTTGAAAGTTGTCTCGTTCTAATTCTGAGGTCCCTTCCCTCCAACACACTCAAGAAATGTAAAAAGATGCCTTGGTTTTACCCAGTGTCCAAGTGTGAGACAACTCCTAAGTGCTTCATCTTCTCAACGTAGTCACCATTGACATGGTCACTGTTCTGGACTTGAAGTCAGAAGCTGAGATTATTCAGAGACATTCCTCAAAACACACGTGAATCTGCTGAAGTTCAGTGCTTTGAACCTGGCTTCCTTAAGCACCTAAGCCATCTGTGTGAGGGTCTTGCTGATGTCCTGGGAGCAGTTCTGTACATCTCCACTCCCATCCTAAGTTTCCCTCCCAAGTATTGATAATTCCCACTCTCTCTTCATGTCATTCTCCCCACCCCTTTCCTCAAAGGCTTAACTATTTTTTTCTGTCCCTCACTACTCCTCTCCAAAATCTGTCAAAACCTCTTTAACTAGTTTACTTTTCTGCAAAAATGAAAAGAGCTGTTACTTTTATAGATATCCTGGCTCTCTCTTCCATTTTTAACGACACTTATGATTACATTGGGCCTACCTGTATTATCTAGGCTAATCTCCTTATTTTAAGGGCAGCTAATTAACAAACTTAATTCCACCTGTAATCTAGTCCCCCTTGACATGTAACCTAACATATTCACAGGTTCTGGGGATTAGGACCATGATTCTGCCTGTCACAGATTTTATGCCTAAATAGCAACAACAATTAAATAAATAAAATAAATAAATTCTAAATTGTCCTGTCAGTCTGTCTTTCAACTGTTTTACTGAGAATTTTACAACTTTGATTTGCAAGTAGCTGTGTTACGGCTGAGAAATAGACAACTCTATTCCTTGTTGTGCCTTCACATCTCCACAGAATAAGACAGAAATCATCCAGAAGTCAATATGAGAGAGATATACATGAAAGGCATCCAAGATAATGAATTTCTCCAAATAATTATCTCTAGGACCCAGACAGGTAGCTATGTTATTAATTAATTTATTTTTTTTTTTGAGATGGAATCTCATTTAATCAGCCTGGGGTTGAGTGCCATGGCATTATAGCTCACAACAACCTCTAACTCTTGGGTTTAAGCAACCTTCTTGCCTCAGCTTCTGGAGTAGCTGAGACTATAGGTGCAGGCCATGATGTCTGGCTATTTTTAGAGACAAGCTCTTGCAATGGCTCAGGCTGGTCTTGAACTCCTGAGCTGAAGCAAGCCACCTATCTCAGCCTCCCAGAGTGCGAGGATTACAGGCGTGAGACGCTGGGCCTGGCCATTTAATAATTCGTTCTGTCCAGTTCATTCCTGTTTCAGCAATTGGTTTGTTCCTATCCTATGACTCAGCTTACTATCTCAAATTTCAACTATGGTTATGCTTACACTAGAAAGAGAATTGATGAGAGCATTAACAGATTAGAGTTTCCATCCAGTATATCCCACTGGGTAACTATGATTCCCTGGTCACTTTACCTTATGTCTCTGAGATTCAGTGTCGACAATATGTGAAGAGCAATGAATTACATTAGGTTTTAATATCACTAATCACTTATCAAATAAGAACCAGAATGGCAGACAATGGGCTTGAAACAGGGATTCAATAAAATTCAGTCTTCAATAGTTTTATAATTGTTATGTCTATTTTAGACATAAAGAAATTGAAGCTCAGAGAAGGCAAGCAGCACCACCTAAAATAACTCAGCTTCTATATCATAACATACCTAATGTCATCTCCCATAATGTAAAATACTCAAATATAATACAGAGAGTATAAAAATCTCTCCTTGGATACTCTTAGTGTCATTCAAATGAAAATAAGTGCAGATGTTTATAAAACATAAACTAACACACATTTATATAATCCATGTACCCACAATAAATTCATGGAAATTGCACAAATTCCAAACTATGTATTCAAAAGTGAGGGTAGCAGAAGGCTCAATTTCCCAAGCTGCTGAGTCTTTGCTGCAGGCAGATTCTAGCTCTGATTAAATTAATGCCTGCCCAAACATAGGAACAGAGCCAACCTGGGAATCGATGTCAGTTCAAGCTTTCTGCTCTTTGGATATCACTCTTGCTTTTCAATATAGAATACAGTTGAATTCTTTTTATCACTGGAGGAAGTTAATAGAAGAACTTGGATCAAACGCATCCATGTTATGAACTAAAGTGTTTAGAAAATGAAACTATAAGAATAAAAAAAAATCAGAAGGAAACCCTGTCTGTACATCAATGTCACAAGTAGCTGGTTAAAATCAAAGTACTGAAAGCTCAATAGGATGCTATTAACTCTTGCAGGATTCCTTTTCATACTTGCCTGATTCCACCGTACCCACCATCAGTGTGCCTGCATTGGAGGCCATTCACCTATTAAATAAATAATAATCAAAGCTATAATTATAGGCCAGTCTAGGTATCAGGCAGCATATTAAGTGGGTTTATAAAAGTTACCCATTCTTCTCAACAATGTTACAAAATAGATACTATCGAATTTTGCATTTGAAGTGAGTCTTAAAGGGGGTAAGTAACTTATCAATGGTTGCTCAGCCAATAAGCTCATTATTGTAAGCTCTTGGAGAAAACAACAATTTTCTTCATTTTTTTTTTCTCCCAGCTGCATCCTTCACTGACCAACACAGAATCTTTCTCATAAAGGGGGATCAAGAAATTATCTTAAAGTTAATAAATATTCTACTATAAACTGGCCCATTTTGTAAACTAAGGATTTGTGACTTCTATTGGTCTATATTATACACACATAAAACCCAGTAGATTAATTGTCCCCCCCCAAAAAAAGTCTTCTAGATGAAAATGAAAACTCCACCCAGTGATTTACTTCTCTGTGTTTGTCATCACCATCATCATCACCATTACCTCCACCTTCCAAAATAACAACCATAACAGTCCATGGTATATTCTTAAAATGCATTAGCTCATGATCTATATTAGTAAGTAGAGCAGTTACATTTGGAATTCTAGCCATTTTTTCTTAGCTAAATATGTCAATTTTTAAAAAATCTGTCAGTTAACATTTATTAAGTATTTATTTTCCTGTGTGTTTCCTAAATACCTTACTCATAGAAAGGACTTCTCTCTCTCAATCTACTTTCCATTTATCAGTTTTCTAAAACTCTTCAGTCTTTTGAGGAGCTATTTTTTTATTGCCAGACTGGGAGTCTGAAAAGAATGGACCCTGGGACCCTAAGATATAACTTTTAATTTAAGGATATACTTGGGGAACATTGTTGTAAAGAGCTAAAGATGCTGGTTTGGCGCCTGTGGCTCAATCAGCTAGGGCGCCAGCCATGTACACCTAGGGTGGCGGGTTCAAATCCCCAGCCTGGGCCTGACAAACAACAATGATGGCTGCAACCAAAAAATGGCCGGGTGTTGTGGCAGGCACCTGTGGTCCCAGCTACTTGGGAGGCAGAGGCAGGAGACTTGCTTGGGCCCGGGAGTTGGAGGTTGCTGTCAGCTGTGATGCCATGGTACTCTACCCAGGGGGATAGCTTGAGGCTCCGTCTCAAAAAAAAAAAAAAAAGAGCTAAAAATGCTTAGAGGAACTATTTAAATACTACTAATCTAAATTCTTTCAAACAAATATGGCATCTAAATAAAAATATTTTGAACTCACAAGAAACAGATAATTTAAATTTTCTCAGGAGGGTCATATTGGCCTGGAGAAATAAATCTGTATGTATATGTACTGAGAGATCAAGAAGGTCTTTGACAGCTATGGAAATGAAGTGGAAAGTCTCTAAGCCTCAATGACAATTAAAATTGGGGTTTTCTGTGAGTTTCCCTATTGTCTATTCCTCTCTTCAGAAATAATGTTAATCAGCTATAGTTTTGAATTTTATCCCCTTGTTAGTCAGGTGGCAAAAGAGGACTGTGGTTATGTGAAAGAGATCTATTCATATTAGCTTCACTTTTTTGGACTAAAAATCAGTGGCAAGAGGAAAGAAGTATGGAGCACTCTCAAAGAACTAAAAATTGACCTTCCATTTGATCCTGCAATCCAATTGCTAGGTATCTACTCAGAAGGAAAAAAACTCCTTTTACAAGTACATTTGCACTGGATTGTTTATTGCAGCTCAATTCACAATGGGCAAGATGTGGAAGCAACGTAAGTGCCCATCAAACCATAAATGGATTAACAGTGGTACATGTATACCATGGAATACTATTCACTCATAAAAAGATGGAGTTTTACATCTTTTATATTTACCTGGATGGAGTTGAAACACATTTTTCTAAATAAAGTATCACAAGAATGGGGAAGAAAGTCTCCAATGCACTCAATACTAACATGAAACTGCTATATGAACAAATACACCCCCACAGGGAAGAAAAACACAAGGATATTTTAGAGTGGGGGAGGGAGAAGAGAGAAAGGACAAAGGGGAAAAGGGAGAGTGATTGGCAAGTTGTCATCTAATGTGCACAATGCAAGGGTGTTCAGCACATCCTCCCTGGATGAAGGGTTCAACTACAGCTTGAACTACACCTTAGAAATGAAAACAAGAAGGACAGAGTGGGGGTAAGGGAAGAGGGAGGGGAATGGGGGTTATAGTATATGGCCTCCTGGGGGCAGGGCATTTTGTAAGAGGGGAGAGAGAGAGAGGGAGAGAGAGAGAGCAACCTAATCTGATTATTATTGTTGTTATTATTATTTCCCTTATTAGTACCTAATGTGTTAAGAACTTTGTGTGCTTTCATTCAGTTTTGTAACTTTCTCTTTTAGAAAGTTGTCATGACTATTTTCATTTGACTCTTGGAGAATTGAATTTGAAGAGGTAAAGCAGGTGTCCTCAAACTATGGCCCGCAGACCACATGCGGCCCACCTAGGACTTTTATCCAACCCCCTGGGTGTTTTTGCCACTGCTGCCTGTCCTGCTTAACAGCTGACTCGTCCTGGGACCCGGAGTCCGGCTCTCCAACAGTCAGAGGGACAGTGAACTGGGCCCCTGTTCAAAAAGTTTGAGGACCCCTGAGGTAAAATGAGGCACCCCAAATCACACAGGTAATTTACACACTTTTCCGTTCACATCCTACATTGTTGTTTCTTTCCCAACTAACAGCATGTGGCACTGATAATCTGGGCTAGAGAAAAATGACAAAATGGCTAACTGAGCTTAGATCCCAGATCTGCTGGTTTCTGTCAATTTGTACAAGTAGCCTACCCACTCAGGACCTCCTTTTTTTACTTAAAATTGATGATAATTACACTAGACTATTATGTTTGTGTGAATTTAATATTAGGATGTATGTAGCAATAATCAATAACCAAAAAGTCCCAAGCATAGTAAATGCTAAATAAGGAATGGTTCACTACTATTTCTTCACTTACATGTTCAGTAAAAATTCCTCCATTCCCTCATTCATTCATCTGGCCACACATCAGATATATATTGAAAACCTGATCTATGTCACGCACTGAGCATATGCTGATAACTAAAACAGAAAATGTTACTGCCCTGGAGAAAACTTTGATTCCATTAGTAGATTGATATTACATACAGCAAATTCTAAGAAAATAAACAGACTCAAAGGCAAGAGTTAACGAAATGAGCTCTTATACTGTAAACCGAAAGGATAGCAAGGAAGAATAATAAAACAGAATTTTGGAATCATGGGCTTCAGGGCTCCCTGCTTCTCTGTGAGCTTATCCATACAGATTTTGTTTAGATGATATCAAATAATTTTGTTGCAGGAGGCAATTTAATTCAAAAGTCTCTCACATTTTTTATGTGGCATTGCGCGGACCCAACCTGTTGCAAATTAATCTTTGCATGTATCTCCATGACATGCTACCCCACAAAACAAAACAAAGCAAAGAAAAACCAGTTTCTGCCATGGTCAATATGCTTTGTACTTCAAAACGTCCATTTTTAAATTTTATCCTCCAAATATTGTTTTCTCTGCAGTAAAGCCAATGTCATAGGCATTTGTCCTTTCCAAATTAACCATTAGCCGTGTCTTCACTGTGATTACCCTGGCTTTGCTTATAGTCATTGAAATGCAGATTCCACTTGACTGATTATAGATTGTTTGCCCCCTACCTGTTATTTAAAAGCACGTATTTCGATATAGTGAATTTTCTAAGCTACAGTTGATTTCAATCAATTATACTTAGCTCATTTTAAATTCTCTTCATGCCTAGTCTTTTGAAAAAATCCAATACAATGGTTTGTGCTGTGTCATTTGAAAATTTGAAAACTGACAACACTCTCGTCACAGCCATGTGCAATGTCTTTACTTTCCTCCAATTTAGGGTGACAAGGGGAGAAATCCTAGTTGGGAATTCTAATGGGGTAACAACAAGATAGAAAAAGGATCAGTGGTCACCAGCAGGTAGGGGAAGGTAGGGTTGAATCAGTAGAGAAGAGAAAATTTTTTTAGGGCAGTGAAATGACCCTGTATGATATTATATTGGTGAATATATCTCATTATACATTTATCTAAACAGAATACACAAAACCGAAAGTAAACCCTATCGTAAGCTATAGATTTTGGGTGATTATAATGTGCCAATGGTAGATTCATCAATTGTAACAAATTAATTACTCTAGTGGGGGATGTTGATGAGGGTGAGGCTGTGTGTTTCTGAGGAGGAGACAGAAGGCGTATGGGAAATCTATACCTTTCACTCAATTTTGCTGGGAAAACAAAGCCCCTAAAAACCTAAATATGCTGGGAAACCTAAGCCTCATAAAGTTTATTAAAAAATACCTCACAAATTTTCTATTTGAATTATTGTAATATGTGGAAAAAATGTGGGTAAATGTTTGACACATTTTAAAGTGCTAGATAAATGTTTAGAACATAAAAAAAAAACTTTGACCTCTACATCACACTGTACACAAAGATAAATTCAAGGAAGATCACTGTCATGAATGCTCCAGTTTAAGCACTAAAACTTGTACAAGACAATCTAAGAGAAAATATTTCATGACCTTGGAGGAAACAAAGATTCGTTAACTAGGTTAAAAAAGCACTACCATTTTTCAAAAGAGAAAGATGAGTTTGAATTTAACATGCAAACATGCCCAGACACACACACAAACCTTTAAAAGACTGGGATAGAACACTGGAGTACATGCAAGGTCAGATGATTAAGTTTGCAAACTCATTCTAGAAAGAGTGGTACATACCTCATTGCTGAGTGTAACTACACTCATCTTGAAAGTACTTCTCTTGGGAAGTACGCACCAACACCAGGGCCTGGTCCACACTTTGAAACAATTTTGGAGCTCTTTTTCTGGAGCAGCCATCAGAGTTGTTGTTGTATGCGGTCTGACAATTAAGTTTGAGAACTCAACTAAGAAAAAGTGCTATGAAGGGTGGACTAAGCCCTGGCATTGGTGCATAGCTTCCCAAGAAGGCACTGAAGGTGACTACAGTAATAATGTTCAGCAATAAGGTATGCAGCACTTTTCCTACAATGAGTTTGTGAACTAAATTGCACGACTTTCAATAATTAAGACAATACTTGTGTTTAGAACAAAAGAGGAAATAGAACTCAGTAACAAATAATTCCATGAGAAGAAATTGGGGAAGACTTGAACCGATAAGTCACAAAGTAGTAACACAAATAAATACTTCATAAGCACACAACAAGGTGTCTGAAATAACTATCATATGAAAAATTCCTCTTGAAGCCCTACTTACACAGTGCTTTATACCCATGAGAAGACTCAACCCAAACCAAAAGACTGACAAAAGCCAAGATTGGCTTGCTTGTGTACGAATGGACCTCTCAACATGTTCAACGTAAGTGTAAAACTGCACAACACTTTGGAGAACTGAAAACTGACAATTTTGTCTGTCTTATGAAATTAGATTAGTGCTTCTCAAGTTTTATTTTGACTAATACAACGTGGAAAACTTGATTATCTGTAGGTTGAGAGACCCAAGCTACACAGAAATTGATCCAGTAGGGTGGAGTTAGAGCCTAGGAATAGAGGTTTTAACAATCACCCCACACCAATTACCAAATAATCATCTTGAGAAAAGAGGGTTTCTCTGGTTAACTTTTATCCACTCCCATGAATGCTCAATAAATATCTTCAGCATAAATAAGTGATTGACTGACAGACTATTCAGTACCATCTTTGTGGCTTTTATTTTTACTTTCCAGTTATGTTATAGTTTTAGCATACATGCTCTAAGCTCCCCTTAACTGTCTTGGGTAACTGCACTTCCTAGGCTGTCTTCTAGGAAAGGAAAGGTCCTAATAAATTTCTCTGGTGTCAACAATATTGTCCTAGATGTTATAATAAGTAAAGAAGCAAAGCTGTGTGTGTCATGCTGAAAAATGACAGTTCAAACGATGATATGGCTGCATTTAATCCTACTCGCTGGAATGACTATGCCCATATCACTGTTGGTAAGTGTGGCCTTAGTTTTATCTTCTGTGAAATTCCAGGTAGCCGTTTGGACTGCTTTTTATCCCACCATTGGTTAACTCACTAGTATTTTGTCCTAACATGGACTAATGGACATGTACTCTCAAATTTTTCTTCTAATCCTTCATCACATGATTTTTTTTCAAATCTTTGTCCACAATATTACATATTCAAAATTTGCACTATTAGGAATCAAAAAAAGTACCAGACTCTTAGAATCAAGAAGAGGTAGGTCAACTTCTTGACCTAACAAAAATAGTATAGGATGAGCCTCATGGAGCATCTTCTTTATTTTACTTACTAAATGTGATTAAGAAACTATAGGTGTGTTTAATTCTGTGAGCACACCTTAATTTTGTCTTAAGGCATAACACTGTATGGTTTGCCCCTCCCTTCACCCCATGGTAAGGGCTGCTTTTGCACCTTGTCACAGGTTTTCTCTGAAAAAGCAAAGATCCCTGTCTTTTTCAGGTTCTTTTGAAATTATCTCATCCTCACTGTAGCAATTGCTACATCCAGATGCCTAGCGGTTGCAGTTTCCCAGGTAAAGCATCTGGACCAGCAATGATCAGGCAGTTGTGTCTGAGTCAGTTATGTGGTTAAATGGGTAATGGACTGTCTGGGCTGCCTTGGCCTTCTGAATGTCAATTTCTTCTGACTCAAATTTTCAGGTAATTTATGCATCTTTTGCTACTATTGATAGCCTTTCTGCCGCAATCCCCTCACATGACTCCAGTCTATTTAACATGATGGGGGGAAGCTTTCCACTCTGATTTGCTTCAATAAAAGAGTCTGAATTTAAAAGGCGTCCCTGTGTGCAACTCCCTTTTTAAAATATCAATAAGGCATATATTTCTCTCTTTTCATTTTTTTTTCTATCTTTCCTTTTCTGCCTCACAATGGTTTGCTGTAATTACAATATTTAATGTATTCTTTATGAGCTGTCGAGGACTTCGGTTGTTACATAAATTGTTCTGATATGCCAGGAAGCCACACCCCATTTTGGAAGCATTAACGAATTTGAAAAGGTATCTTAATGGAAATCAAAACTCAAGCGGTTAATAGCCCATATGCATCCCCCAGTCAGAGGTGCATTTCTGTTTCAATGGTGGTCACAAATGCGGACAGAAATCACTCTGATTTATTGTGAGTAAGATAGAAATTTCTGATTACTATCCTGTCTCTGCATGAAACCAATCTCCTTAGAAAGACCATTTGAATCTGGGAAATAGAGGGCAAATGTAAATATGAGTGGAGGTTAAAACTGTTGCTGTGAGTATGAAGTCATAAATTATGCAGCCTGAAAATTCATTATGTTGTTTTTGTCACCAATCTCCTGAGCTGCATTACAAAAAAATTAGACAAAATAAAAGAAAATGAAATTTAAAACAGTGAAAATTCCCCTGAAAGAAAATTGGGCTTATTGTAGCATTTTCTAAAGAGATGCCTCACGTGAAAATGTGCTTCTTGCACAATACCTCTTAGATGCTTCTAGATTGAAACAATTTTTTTTTATATTTTTATGTTTTAGCTATAACTTGTTTGACTTTATTTTTTCCTCAATTACTAGAAGTTATGCTGGCAGCTTAAGGGGAATAACCTTCTGCAGAAAAAACAAGCGTGTTCTATGGCCAGTAAATTTCACATGTACCCTTGTAAGATGCACCGTAGGTGTGGTCCCACCAATTACCCTCCCTCCACCCAACCTCCCCCATCCCCTCCCCTCCCTCTCCCCTTTCTCCTTCTTCTTGGGCCAAAATTGGGTTATAGCTTTCGTAAGAAAACTATAAATTGGTTTCATAGTAAGACTAAGTACATTGGATACTTTGTCTTCCATTCTTGAGATACTTTGCTAAGAAGAATATGAAATAGAATATAACTAGAAAAATAGAATATATAAAAAAAGAAGAAAAAGCAAGCGTGCAAAGACTTGGATTATTCTAGTTTTTAAGCTCCTCAACTAATATGGCTACTTAGAGTGTATTTTAAATTATTCTAGTTCATATCTCAACACACTTTAAGTCAAAAAAAGAATGCATTGATTTGTTTATTCACTCATTAATTGGAAAGGATTCAGTTGGCCCCATATGATCTGTAGTAAGTTACTTTAGCCCTCAGAATTTCAGTTTTCTCCCCTGAAATCTAGAATTAATGATTCCTGGTTATCCAAACTTGTATAGTTTTGTGAGAGTCAATTCTGACTGTGAGTTTTGACTCGCTTTTTAACTTTTAAGGTCCCATCATGGAAATGACAGTGATGATGAGAAAAGAAAGGAAGAAGATTAAACTGTCAGGCTGATGAAAATTTACCAGATTTAATTTGCCTTCTGTTTTCTAGCCATTAATACCATTTTAGACTCTTTATTTTTAGTTAGGATATTAGAAATTTGTTATACTTACAGAACTCAAGTTTTTTTATAAATTTAAAAAAAGGGGGGTTTCAATAGTGCCATAACCCAGCTTTATTTTCTTTACATATTGTATAGAACAAGAACATCCCCTGCACAGGAATCTCCCAACTATGGTTTCCTAACACATCAGAGAATCCAAGAGGTGATCCTAAATTTTAGGATCTACATTTAGAATGAGAATACTAGATAAAAATTTCTGTAGGCATCATCCAGGCAAAAAATTCTATGATTCTTTATTTTATTCAAGTTGGAAAATATCTAGTAAGTGGTGGCTTCTGGGTTGAGAAGATAAAAGACTGTTCTAAATAGGGTGCTTGGGATAAATAAAATGGGTTTCTGTGTCCAGAGGGATATGAAATGAAACAGTATATTATAACTTGTGTGAAGCTTACTTGTGAACCATATTCTCCTCTGGTGCTTTTCAAACTACATGTGCAGACAGACCATGTAGACATCTTGTTTAATATTTCTTTTTGATTCCTTTGTGGGACTTCTATCTCTCTGTTTGTATTGCCTGTTCATTCTTTGATGTTGTGTACTTTCTCTATTACATTTCTTAGACTATTAATCATGGGTAGTTATTTCAAGTTTCCTGTCCAAAATCTGTGTCATAGTCAGATTTACTAGGTTTGTAGATCTTACACAGTTTTAATGCTAGTTTAGTTTCTTGAGAACGTAGGTTTTTCTTTTTTCTTTCCTGTTGATCTGCCTTGTAATTTTTTGTTAATTGCTGGACATGATGTCTTGGTTAGTAAGAACCCAAGCAGATAATCCTTTAGTGTGGGGTTTCATGTTGATATTGCTAAGATTCAGGCTGTGTTTAATGTTTGCTTGGAGCTACAGGAGCCAGAGGCTTCAAATTCCTCTAGAATTTTTGTGTCCTCCCTTATTGACTCTGGGCTTCCTTATAAGCTCCTCCTTAGATTAGTTTGCATCTTGCAGATTTTTTAGCTATAAGCCATTATTGTCAAAAAGGAGCCTGCTAGAATGATCATAAAGTACAGTTGAAGGAAACTGTTCGACACGAAGAATCATATGATTAAATCTCCGTCTTTTCATGGTCCCAGATTTCTGGGCTGTGACTCTCATAAATTTTCCTTAGTACATTTATCAGGTGAGTCAAGAAAGCTAGAAGAATCTGAAATTGCGAAAATGCCCTTACCCCTCAAGGGAGAGGACTCTAGTAAATTATTTGGCCCCAGAGAGTATGCCGTTGTTACGGGGAATGCTCTGGGCATATTTCCTAAGAACAAGAACTCTTCCCCTCTCCTCAACAGAGCCACGGGAGTGATTCCTTGGCTTTCATCAAGAAACCTAGTGATCTTCTTGGGTGCATAATCTACAAAAGTGTGGAGATCAGCCTACAACTGCAGCTCCCAGGAATGTTTCACTCTCACACTAGTCACTCAGCATTAAAAAATTCGTCAAAATTGCCATTTATATATTCTTCTGTGGCTCCAGGTAATCACATCTTGATCATCACTCTGGATTCACCTGATTCTCCAATTTGGTGAAGGCAGGTTCCTTTCCAAATTTAGTTCTCTGGCAGATCAAAGAAAAGCTTTTTCAACTTTCTTTGGAGTAACGCCTTCCGTCTGATGTATATGACACCATGGATGCATAGAACCCTAGGTAGCTTGTTAAACCAGCATATTTTGATTCAATAAATTTGAAGTGAGGCTAAAAGATCAGATTTCTAATAAATTCCTACGTGATGTTGATGCTGCTGGTCTGAAGACTAGGATTGCCAGATTTAGCAGACAAAAAGTGTAGGACTCCTAGTTAAATTTCAATTTCAAATAAGTATTTTGGTATAAGTATTCCCCGAATATTGGAAGGGACAGACTTACACTAAAACATAAGCCACTAGTTATCCAAAATTTTAACTGAGCATCCTATATTTTATCTGGAGACCTTATGAGAACCACACTTTAAATAGCAAAGTTCTGAACTATTACTTTTACTAAAAGGACCTGTAGGTTTTTTCAAAGGAATCATTTAGGGCTCTGGCCAATTATGCAAACTCTAGGTCTCTGAAACAGATTTGGAAGTCTAAACAATAAGTCTACTAAAATTATATAATAGCATCTAGGTTTCCTCTCAGGGATAGGAATAGTTTTGTCTTCTTTTGTGTTGTTTTCCTTCCTGACCTAGGATCAAGGCAACAAAATTCTTATGATCAACTTTCATGTGGATTCCAATATCAATAAACTTGCACGAAAAAAAAAACAAAACTATAGACAAAAACACCAAAACTTGATTTATATTCTATTTTATAACAACAGTTGTTAAACCTGGCAACTAAAAGAAGTAATTACAAATGACTCCATTTAGGAGATAAAAGAAGAATTGAGCTGCTACTATTTCCATCTAGAAGTCTGGCAAGGCTCGGCGCCTGTGGCTCAATGGGCTAAGGCGCCAGCCACATACACCTAAGGTGGCAGGTTCGAATCCCCAGCCCAGGCTGCCAAACAACAATGATGGCTGCAACCAAAAAATGGCCGGGCGTTGTGGCGGGTGCCTGTGGTCCCAGCTACTTGGGAGGCGGAGGCAGGAGACTCGCTTGAGCCCAGGAGTTGGAGGTTGCTATGAGCTGTGATGATATGGCACTCTACCCAGGGGGATAGCTTGAGGCTGCGTCTCAAAAAAAAAA
>CAUYQV010122425.1:0-18069 GCA_963574575.1 Galagoides demidoff | reverse complement strand
AATGGCCAGGCGTTGTGGCGGGCGCCTGTGGTCCCAGCTACTTGGGAGGTGTGGGCAGGAGACTAGCTTGAGCCCAGGAGTTGGAGTTTGCTATGAGCTGTGATGCCATGGCACTCTACCCAGGGGGATAGCTTGAGGTTCCGTCTCAAAAAATAAAAATAAAAATAAAAATAAAAATAAAAATCATCTAATAACATTACATCCCTTCATGATAAAAACTCTCAAAAACCTGGGAATAGAAGAAACTTAACATGATAGAAACTATTACACATATAAGAGGCCCACAACTAATGTAATGAATGGGGAAAAATGGAAAACTCAAAACTAAGATTTTGAATAAGACAAAGATCCCACTTTCATCACTATTATTCAACACAGTGATAGAAGTTCTGTCTAGAGATATTAGATAAGAGAAAAAATAAAGGTCATCCAAATTAGAAAGGAAGAAGTCAAATTATCCTTTTACAGACTATATGATCTTATATCTAGAGCAGTGGCTCTCAACCTTCCTAATGCCACAACCCTTTATAGAGTTCCTCATGTTGTGGTGACCCCCAACCATAAAATTATTTTCGCTGCTACTTCATGATTTTATGGTTGGAGGTCACCACAATATGAAGAACTGTATTAAAAGGTCACAGCATTAGGAAAGTTGAGAACCACTGATCTAGAGAAACCTAAAGACTCCACAAAGGATGAATATAAGGATGAATAAATTCAGTAAAGTTACAGAACACAAAATCGAATTGCAAAAATCAGTAGCATTTTTTTATTGCCAATGGTAAACAACCTGAAAAGAGACCAAGAAGCTAATACCATTACAATAGTTACAAATAAATATGCAGGAATAAACTTTAGGAATAAACCAAAGTAGCGAAAGATCTACATTATGAAAACTATACAACACTGATGAAAGAAATACAAGAAAATACCAAAAAAGGAAAGACATTCCCTACTCATAGATTTGAAAACTCAGTCTTATTAAAATGTCCTTATTACTAAAAGCAATCTCAAATTCAATACAAAGCTCGTAAAAACTCCAGGAACATTCTTCACAGAAGTAGGAGAAAGCATCTCAAAATTTACATGGAACACCCCCCACAACCACCACACACAAACACAGAATAGCCAAAGCTATCCTGAGAAAAAAGAACCAAACTGGAGGAATCATGTTACCTGACTTCAAATTACAATACAGACCTGTAGTAACTCAAACAATATGCATGATATAAGGATTAAAAAGTGACATATGGAACAGAATAGAGAGTCCAGAAATCAATGTCTTTGCTGAACTTAAGTGACACTGTGAAAACTGGATCTATATGCAGAAAAATGAAACTAGATCCTTATCACTACAAAATTGTCTTTTAGCTACCATAATCTAAATTAAAGTGGATTAAAGACTTAAATCTAAGATGTGAAAATACGAAACTATGAAAAAAAAATCATTAGAAAAACTCTTCCAGATATTGGTCTAGGCAAGAGCTTCTAGGGAGATACCCCACCGATCAGGCAACCAAAGCAAAATTAGACAAATGAGATTACACCATGCTAATAAGCTTCTGTACAGCAAAGGAAACAATCAACAAAGTGAAACAAGAGCACACAGAACAGGAGAAAATATTTGCAAACTAATCATGACCAAGAATTAGAATATAGAAGAAACATCAATATCTCAGTGGGAAAAAATAAATCAAATTTTCTGATTTTAAAATGGACAAAGGATCTAAATAGACATTTCTTAAAAGAAGACATGTAATGGCCAGCAGGTACATGAAAAAATGCTCAACATTATTAGTCAATGCAAATCAAACTGTAATGAGATATCTCCCCACAATTAAAGTGGCTTTTATCCAAAAGACAAATAATAATAAATGCTGGTGAGGATGTAGAGAAAGGGGAACCCACATACACTGTTGGTGGGAATGTAAATTTGTACAACCTCTGTGGAGAATGGCATAGAGTTTCCTCATAAAAACAGCAATAGACCTATTATATGACCCAGCAGCCCACTGTTGAGTAAGTATCCAAAAGAGGGCAATCTTAAAAGATATCTGCTGCCCCATGTTTGTTGCACAATAGCCAAGATTTGGAATTGATGAATAGATGAATAGATAAAGAAATTATGGTATATACAGAAAAGACAATATTATATGGCACAAAAAAAGAATGAAAGCCTACCATTTGAAACATGGATGGAACTGAAGAACACTATGTTTAATGAATTACATCAAGCACAGAAAGACAGATCTTGTGTATTCTCACTCATATGTGGGAACTAAATATGAAAAAACAATGATCTCATGGAGATGAACAGTGGAGTGATGAGTAGCAGAGGTTGGAAAGGGTAGCTAGGAAGGGGGCAGATAAAGGGAGGAGTTAGTGGTACAGAAAGATAGCTAGACAGAATGAACAAGATTTGGTGGCACAACAAATGACTATAATGAACATGAAGTTATGGTATACTTTAAAATAACTAAAAGAGTGGACTAGAATGTTTCTAAAACAAAGAAATGTTAAATGCTTGAGATCATGGATACCTCAGTTACCCTGGTTTGATTAATTCTCATTGTAAGCCTGTATGAAAATGTGACCATACCTTTAATAAGATATACAACTAATAATACCTATAATAATAAGAAGAAAAGAATCTTGTGAAAGAAGAGATCTGGATGGCTCATAATCTGTGCACTGGATTTGGAGGGTGACTGGGAAATTAACTGCCAGTACTTGGCTTGCCATCACATCAGGAAACCACCCTCATATGGACTCTACTTTCCTTTGGTGATAAGAGTCAGGTCAGAATGGCCTGCTGACAATGATCCATACCTCTTATTTCCAAATACTGCCCTTCTTCATCATGTTTTAACCAAATATTAAGGTAACCATTGCCTGTCTATGCTTTTTCTTCATCCAATCTCTTCTAAACCTCAGATTCTGCATCCACCAAAAATATTTTCATAGATGTACTCATTTGCATAAAAGAATCCCTGAGCAGTACGGTATTTATTGATGATTTCACAGAGGAGATAAAGAAAGGGATTTGGATTGAATACAGTATTATAATTTATCTGTGTTTTATTTATTTTAATTTGATTTAATTATTTTGGTACTTACTAAATTTCTCAGAAAGGAATTATTATTCTCCTCCCCTCCATAACATCCCTCTTTAGATCTGCTGATTTCTGTTAATTGCCAGAAATTGAACTTTTTATCTTCTTTCCATTCTCTTTGGAGTACTTCATCCCTATGGCTTCCTTTTCCTATGAGAATTTTTTTACCCAAATGATCTCACATTTTACTCTTGTTTTTCATGATAACTAAGAAACCATTTTTGGGTATGTGAATATTCATTTGGAGTTTCCTTACAAAAAGCTGATAGAGGTTTTGCATCTGGGAAAAAAATATACAGTATTTCCTATAAAGCAATTTTCATTAAAAAATAATTATTTTATGTTACACCATATGTATTATATTTAAAATATATCAAGCTATTCAAGAGATATTTCTATATTGAGAGCATTCAATTTGATTAAATACATTTTAGAAGTATTATTGCTTTACTAATATTCTTTTCTTTCTAATATGTGAAAATTAGATACAAATTACTCTCAATAGGTTAGGCTCTAGACATTTTCTTTTTGTCATCTGTTTTTCTCCATCAAATCTGTTTTACCATTGTCTGAATATTTCATAATGTCATTAAATCCAGACAAATGTGTTCAGAGTGACATTTAAGTAATGACTAACATATAATTATTTATTAGCATATAAACTATGGTTAAATGTGGTTTTAAAACTAGCCTCCTGTTTATTTAAGTGTACTTTGCCTAATTATGTTTTGTAGTTTATGTATGCAAATAATTGCTATAAATATTATGCAAAAGTCATTATTCTGTATCATTATCAAAGCCTATATCTATGCCCATTGTTCATCCCCCCCTCTGTGGTTTCATCTGAGATTTTTTGTTTCCTTTAGTCTCTTTGCACTAAGCCTTTGCTTTCCCTTCCCAAATTCTGAACATTGAATAGTTGCTCGATCTGTTTGAGTTTCAGGTAGGACTTGATGAAGAAAGCCTTCTCCTGTGTCCTGCATAACAAAGCACCACCAGATGTCTGAGTCAGAATAAGAGAAAAGCTTCAGCAAAATGGTAGATCATTAACAATTAATTCCTGGACAATCACCTTCATCCTTTTTAAGGCTTATTATCTGCAGTCCCATAAAATACCTTTTCTTGTCATGCTGAGTGTCATGATGCCTTGTCTCCTCCATCTATGGTTCCCTCTCTGGTGATTCCACAGACATTTTGAAAAGAGAACTTCAGTTTCCCTCTATTTTATGACTTCCCTATAACAAGGAATTATAGTGTGCTGCTTCTACGATTGGGCTAAGAGCCCTGTCCTTCCCTTGAAATGCAGTTCCTGTTTTTGAATTCTAAACCTGGTTTTGTGTCCACAAAAAGTTATTATCAAACTTATTTCATAAAGGACATTCTTAGGTCACAAACAGAAATGAAAACCTTTTTATTGTCTCTCCATTCTTTTGCACAATATTTGCATGGAGGGAAGGAAACGTGTAATTTGTATTGTAAAATGGATGTTCTACTCCATGGCGAAGTTCAAGGGTGGCACAGTGATCTGGCCTTCAGGCACATACTACCAGCTTAAACATATATATTTTTTTTTCTTCAAAAGAAATGTCAGTCCAGTAAAACTATGAAATAACCACTAAGCAGCCATTCTTCCTTCTTTAAAAGTAACATAACCTTGATTTTGGAGAGGGAATCATCTACAAAAGGACATATTTTTTACCTGCTTTGCAATTACCTATGGTCATATGATCCAGTTCAGACCAGTAAGATGGAAGTGGAAGCCACTTGGGAATTTTTTTATAACTGTGACCCCCTGCACCCTTATTCCTGATTGGAATGAAGAATTTCAACATTCATTTTGTAATCACAAAGCCATCATCAGGGAAAATCTAAAAGAATTCTCATCCCTTCTATTCATGAGTCACTGAACCAATACCAACAGGTAATCAAATTTCTGTTATGTAGGAAAAACAAAAGTCTATTTGGTTACGCTACTTAACCAACAGTTAAATATAAGTTCTAATGGATACAACTAAGAATAAAATTGAACTCTTGCCATTATTTGTTTTCCCATTACAAGTTGTTCTTTTTTCCCCTACTATTACTTGAATGATTTTTCCATAAATGACAGTTTTAAAATCCTGGTATAAGATTTGTGTTCACCTTAGCACAATTTAGCAATTTTGTTCCTTAAATAAGAGATAATGGAAAGATATCATACTGTTTCATAAGAGAGAAATAAGTTATTGAAGGTCATAACCATACTGCTCAAATAAATTGCAGGCAAGAGCTGGTTTAGTGAACAAATAAGAAGCAAAATCAGCATCGTGACTCCAACTTCCTTGCTAGCAGAAGTAATGAATATACATAAAAGTGCTCAAATAAAATCATAATATATAACACCAACATCATAGGACCTCAGTCATTAGACAGCAGTATTATTTTTTGTAGAAAGATGATGTTTCAGACTCAGACTTTACCACTCTTGTGTTTAGTTTTCCAAAAGGATAAGCTATTAAAATTGGTCTTCTCTACAAGAGTGTCCCTTTGATTAAGTGGTCCTGTCCATTTATTCATTCAACAAATATTCATGAAGTACCTGCCATGTGCTAAGAGGAGCCAGGTATCACAGATAACTAAAGCACACTTGTCCCTTCTCCCCAGATTTCCTAAGCAGAATGATATGATTAAGAGAATCAAAACATTTAAAAATAATTTTAAAGAGTTATGTTGTAAAAGCAAGAAAAATGCTTTGAGTGGTACAAAAAATATGTTGGTGAGGTCAACTTCCTTGGCTGTAATCATCAGATAAACTTATCTCTGAGAAGGAGGATTTAAATGGACACCTAAGTGGCGAGAAGGATGAGCAAACAAAGAATGAATTCGACCAAGAACTAGGGATTAGGTGGATATGATTTACAGTGAGATAATAATTCCAAAAAATAAGAGACAGAAAAAGAGCAGTGTTTCTCTAACTACAAAGAAGCGTGAGGGGAAATGCAGTAGCCAGGGCATTATCATGGGAGATCTTCCATGTCATGCTAAGGGTTTTTCTAATTTCATGGGGGAGCTATTTATATCAGTTAAGGATGCCTTTGCTTAATAGTAACAGAAAACCTAGACACCAGTGGCTTAAACCATAACATTATTTATTGGGTCAAAGAATGTCTGGAAGTCAGTTGTTGCAGGACTAATTCACTGGCTCAAAGCTTAGCAACGATCTGGCTCTGTTCCGTCTCCCATTGAGCGTTTCAGGAGAGTTGGCATCTTGTCTCTGCCCTTCTTGCATCATAGTCTCAGTAGGTAAGTATGTTGTCCTCAAACTTGGATCCTAACAGGAAAGTGCTAGAGCAAAATGCTTTCTTCCTTTTTATCCCAGTAGTAGTGAAATTTAGGTTTAGGTTAAGCTAATGCTAGACATGGATGTCCTATACAGACAGTTAAAGTTTTTCAGCAAATTTTACTCGATGTGAAACAGAGAACATGATGGGGATTAGGATACTTTTAGAAAAAAACTGCAAACTGAGCCACTAAAAGAAAGGAGAGAGGATAAAAGATGTGACTCCCATCATTTCTCATTTTTTCCAAAGATCACTAGAGTTACAGTGCCATTTATTAGTCTTTTGTTAATAGAAATATGGTAAGGATTCTACTGAATTCTTACCCTAATATTTCTCCACAATTTTTAATCTCAAGTCTATCTCATTTTACGTGATATAAAGAATATTTTACAAGTATTATGCCCAGTCCTAGATATGAATTATATAATTCAGAAGAATGTCTGGAACTTATCAAAATATTAATATTTTATAATAACTAAGACCAAAATGCTGCTGTAAAATCGCTAGAAGGAAAACTTTAATATTTCTGGCATTGAATTTTTAACACATTTCAAGACTTTTTTTGGAACCATCAAAGTATGTTAACAGGTCAAGTATATAAAATTCTGATTTCTCCAAAGTTTGGGATTATTTTTAATTTGTGACAATCTGTATCCATTAGAAACAAGATTCATTTAACGTGAATTCATTTTCCCATCTAATAGAAGAATCATTACACTAACTTTTAATTATGTGACTTCTGTTCTTTACTCAAAGGAAGTGCAGCCTTAGTGGTCAAAAATGCATTTTCAGATACAGCTATGAATAATCAAAACTACCACTTCAGAATATTCAATGTTCTTCATAAAAAGTCTTAGAGACAGATTATAATTTCCCGAATGCTGAAACACATTAAAAGAAGGATTCCTTCTGTATTATTTTTCCTCTGTTTTTTTTTTTTTTTTTTTTTTTTATGATGCAACAGAAGTTTCTATCTTATATTTCAAGTAGTGTTGCTTCTGGAATGATACCCGGGGGATGCTATTTGGGAGCAGGTTTACCAGGTTATCATTTAGATCATAGAAAATAAAACATACGATGTCATCAATTGTCACAAGAACATAATATAAGTAGGTCCTCTGTCTGCAGATGTCTCTCTGGCCTGATTTTAATTGCAGCATCAATGTATTTGCAATATCTTGTAGAGACACTTAAACTTTGATTTTACCATTCTGAAGGGCTTTCCTTTGGCCAAGATGCATTGGAAAAGGTGGCTCAGAAGCTTAAAGAATTGATAAATATGAACTTGAACCTAATCTACTGTACAAGTAAAACAGTAGCTTGTCATTAAGAAGAAAATGTTTCCTTGAAGATGTCATGAAAAGTAAAGTCCAAGAAGAAGAAAAAAATTTACCTTCCTGTGGTTTTCACTAAACATAATCTCAGTGAGTCAACCTGGCTATGCAGCTCAGGAGAAAGAATTGTTTTGTGACTTTGAATTGCCAATAAATTTCTTTATAAATAGTGAGTTTTCACATATGGTATTGACAGCTGCTACCATTTCTAAAATACATATAGGAACAATCTGTGTTCCATAACCCTGAAAAATCAGGGCATTCTAGGAAAAAAATAGGGATACAGGTTGGAAAATGTTCCTTTACCCTTGTCCTGTGGGATTTGGGTTGATTTCCATTAGCCAGGTGCCGATAGAATCCCTATGGATATGGATGTGTAATAGATTTTGTTTGGTGATTGGGCAGGGGGAGGGAGGTCAGTATTTCTGCAGCTGTTTTGCTCTGAAGCCAAAAGAGTATAAAATCCTTTTAACTAGACTCCCAGCCCCCATTCGTTATAAACAGAATAGGCTGCCTCACCAGCACCAGCAACACGTAAAGTTCAGCTTCCTTCTGCAGGGAGATAAGAGGATCTTAACGGGTGGCTCTGAGCGCTGCATTTCCTATTTCACGCTCAGTGCATACAACTTAGGTTAACTCTCTTCATATGTCATGGATTCTTTAACAAGCCCACACTGCCCTTCCCAAGACACAACACTTCACATTTCCCCCAAAATGTGCAATGGTAATTGCCTCAAATGATATTGAATGTTTAAATCCAGTAATTGAAGATGTGTATACTTAATTGTTTTTATCTAGTTAAATTCTGATGCCTCTATGTAAATAGTGCTATGAAATATCTGCATTTGCTTTTCTGAAAGTCAAGATACAATGCTCAGTTTTATCATGGAATCACTTAACATGTATTGATTGCCCAGATATGAACTAAAGCCCAGTGATACAAGCTAAAACCCGGGGCACCGGTTAACATTATACAAGACGTAACTCTTGCTAGGGATGCTTTGTTATATACACCAAAGTATCCTTCTTTTCAATAAGTCTAACAAGTGAAGGGGATGCCTTTTACTGAACAAAATTGTATAGGAAATATATTCCTAGATGCTGTAATTTCAGAGTGGTATGTTTTGCTCCTGAAATTTTTATCTCAGCATTTAATAGTTTATGGATAAAAGTGTTCACTATTTTATAAATATTTTCAATGAATAACTAAATATCATGTTTAAACCTCATTTCTTTTTTAAAAAAGGAGTGAAGTGGAATGTACAATAAGGAATATCAAAAGCTCACTTTTCTTCTTTGACTCTAAGAGTTAGTTCCTAAAAGTCATACCAACACTGTAATGTGAATTTCCTAGAGAATTCTATGAATATGAACACATCAAACACACACAGATATACAGGAATACATATATAAATAGCTCTGGACTTACTGTAGTTAGACTTAGGATTTTGGGGGTTTATAATGTTACAAAAGCAATATGCATTCAGTAATACCATGAATTTTGAATTTTGATCTTTTCTAACACCACTAGCAATACGTAGCATAATACTCTTTCAAGATGGGGGGTAGTGGCAACAAACCACAGCTCCCAGTTATCCACTTAGCAGAAGAGTAAACAACTCATATTCTAAATGTACTGTGTTTTCATATGTCTTTGCTCAGCTCTAGGCTAATTTAAGTTTTCTGAGCTCATTAAAGATAGGTGATGTTAAGCTATGATATTGGTAGGTTAGGTGTATAAATGCATTTTGCCTTAAGAAATTTCCATCTTACTGATGGGTTTAAAGGGAATTAACCCCATCAGAAGTTGAGGAGCATCTGTATACACATATATATGCATGTACATTTTGACTTAGTATTATGGCAGCACATACAATCTATTATATGATCTATCTCATTATAATTTTTGGTGCCTACCTAGTATTCATTATATAAATTTATTGTATTCAAAGTAAATTCTCTATTAATTGTTTTAGATTTACAATAGAAAAAAAAACACCTTACAATGGCCCTCTATGACATATGTCTTTGTGCTCATAGGTAAATATATCATATCCATCGACTAAAAATTTATTATAAAATTTGAAATACTGGATCAGGGAGACAGAGATATGTGAAAGCTTCTTATCTCCTACAGGTTATTTCCTTTACACCTTAAATTTATAATATACTTATTGTCCATCTAAATTTTAAAATCCATTGAGTCAGATTGAATAGGGAAAAGAAGCCCCACTAGTTTGAGTAAAATGATTCCATAGTACTTTTTATTTTTCAAATTTCTATGTTGTCCCCGTTACACTTAACTCCATAAGGCCATAAAGTTAAAATGAATAATTCCTTCATAAAACATACCATGTCTTAACCCATTATTTCATAAGACATGAAAGATAGCAAGGTTAATTGTCTTTGGGTTGAGCCTTTATACTTTCTTGGATATCCATGTAGTAATATTTCTTCAAATCTAAGTTCTTTATGTTTGCCATACTTGGGTTCACATCTAAGTGAAAACTAAATCTCTTCTGTAGCTGCAAAATACTTGCGTCTCCAACAGCATCCGCAGAGTGACTGTGGATTATGACATTCTTTTGAGACTTCCCTAGAAGTAACAACGATAATAGGTTCACTGTTTTCAGCATATTTCAAGCCCTACATCACTCTATTTTAGGTAACAAAGCTTGGTTATGGGCACAAAAGAAAAATTGCGTTAGAAAAATTAAATAGGCAAGACTACAGTAATAGAGGAAAATGAACAATCTCAATTTTGCTGAAACAAAAGGCAGACTTACTTTTCAAAAGCTGGAGTAAGCTAATGGAAAAGCTAGTGGAGGACTAGAGAGGGGAGAGTGGTCATTGTGACTAGGTTTTCTGTACTTGCTAATTGCCCTTTATGAAAGTTAGGCTCCTGCTCCCAAAGGGGGGCTATCTTCCATGACGATTACATTTCAAAGGTACAGCTCTCAGGACACAGGCCATTCCAAGGCTGTAGAAGATTTACATGGCAAGGGGGCAGAAAAGGAATTTACAACTGCAAGTTTTCTAATGTAAATATTCCAAGAAAAGGGAAAATAGGGACCTATGGTCAGGAAGAAACCTATCTCCAGTGTAGTCAAGCTGAAAGGAATGTGAAAGTTCTCTGGGTTGAACAGAAGTTATAAAAGACCATGAAGTAATTAGAAGTTAAGGAATAACATGAGGTCTTAATTTAGGTAGTGAAGGTTTACACTGGTAAAGAACACAAAATTTATGTAATACATATGCATAAATGGTAGCAATCATGTATGATGCTCAGATACCATTTTAATCTTTAATCTTTAGTAAAATAAGCAAACCATTATTTATAAACCAAGACATTAGGATTTGAAATTTTTGTGAAAAATTATAAATTTACACATGAGAAAGTTCTTTTATCGGCTCTAGAGTTATAAATATATTTTACTTAATCAAACATATGGAACAACTACATTTGATAATGTAGCATACGTATTTACATTAGTTGGAATTGCTATCTATTCAACAGATCAGAAACTTTTAAAAAGTCTTAAGACCAATTTAGAAAATAGATGAAAAAAATTTTGATCTTTTGAAAAGGATTTTCCTATGTTTCTATAACAAATGTAGAAAGTCAAAGTCCTTAAGAACTAATGAATTACAAAGGAAAGAAATGCATAAATGTATTCTTCCATAAAACTTGTCCAAGTCTTGTTTTAAGATAAAAGAAATTAAGCAAAATTAATATTTTAATTATGTTGATATTGAAGAAAAAATCATTGTTAGAAAATACATACAAGAAACTAACTGTAATAACTCTTCTGAATTATTAAGAAACTAACTGTAATAAACTCTATTCTGAATTATTACAAAATTCTGTATTTGAGGACAATAAATTCTTAGTAGGAAAGTGTGTCAAAGCAAGTTAGATATATTTGTTTTTTAACTTATGTCAGTATGACAAGTGTGGAAAATATGTTGAGCTTTTTGCCAGGATTATGTACTGATAGTAAATTAATTTTTATGGTAAAACATGAAGTATATGGATGATTCGCTAAAGAAAGGAATGTAATTTTTGTATAATTATATTATTAAAAAATATACTTGTGCCAGATTTTCTCTGTGAGTTATATGACTTTGAAAGTAAGTAATAGTTTGAAAATTCTTAAGCTCTGACATTGTTTTAAAAACTCCTGAACAATTCAACCCATTTCTAGCAAAAATTAAATTTTAAAAAAGACAGGAAAATCTAATGCTTTCATTATGGAAAACTGAAAGCACTAAGGAATTGTCTATCTTGCCACAAATAAATGATCTATTAAATCACTGGTTAGGAAAGGATGATTGCACTTTTTTGAAATCTTACAAACTCTTTCCAAACCCAGATGCTCAAACAGGTTTATAAAAATTGCACTTTATAAAGAAGCTCAGAGCACCTCTGAGAACTTTGGTTTCTGGAATGTTGGGCCATACGTTGTCATAGAAAATAAAACCATAGATTTGCTATCTGTATGGGAAGTAGATAAATACCCTCTACAAAATTTCTTAATTCTTGTGCCACTTTTTCTCTTTAGTGTGACCAGGTAGTTTTACATTTAATAAAGTAATTAAAGTAAACATGAATCTTATAAATTATTTTTGGAATTCTAGCCTTTCACTCAAACATAAAAATTTGTATTTCATTATAATACCCTTTGAAGTATTTAGGGGAAAATAATAAGGATTATACAAGGATATTGTCAAATTGACATGGAAGGTAGATTTCCTTTATGACATAGGTCAAGTCAAGTCCATCCTAACAATGCTAAATTTAAAGCAAAAGCTTCTATTGTAATAATTGTTTGAACATAAACATTTTTTTGCATACTCAATCTTAGCCTTATTAAAGCATTATTACAAGTTTTCAAGAGTGAACATTTGCAATGTGAATTGTGAATGTCTACATGAAATAAAATATAGTATGTATTTGCACTAAAAATGTACTTACAATAAGACTTGGTGACTTCATTATCTCTCAGGCATATTAATCTTAAAGTCTCCATTTTCCACACTGGTATTAGGGAACAGGATGTTTTAGTAAATATCAGAGTTAAAAATTAAATGATTGTGAAATTGTTTTGATATAGAGGTTAATCTCAGAGGTGACTTGTATAAACTAATGACTTCATCTATGAATAAAGTGAAAAATCCTTTCTAGTCTCATTACTATAGTATTTTTTAAAATTAACTTTCCTTGGCCTAAATACATGGCACTCAAAAGTCGTTTTGAGAAAATGAAGGCTTTGATCATTCAAATTATCTGTGTAATATGTGTGTGCAACTTTCATTAGGAAGCCATTTAGTTCCTCAAAGGTTCTAAACTACATGGTTTCAAACTCAAAAACATGATGATTGTATCACTTTGCCTTTTTAAAAATTACATGTTTTCTTATTTTTTCTATCCTTTTGCATTTTATCCATAATCTCTATAGTTAAGTTCAGGCTCTAAATATGAATAAATCTTAGCTGATCTCATTATATCTAGTGATGGCATTTATACATATATGCCAAAAACAGCCAAAAAAGTAACTGTACTATAATCATCATGCTGCTTCTGACTTCCATACCATTTTTGTACTCCATGTAGAGATTAATGCATGACTTTCTATCCCTGCTAAGTTTTGACCAGTACATCCAAAGAAAATGACCATTTTATTTATTTATTTTTACTTTTTATTTAGTTTTTATTTCTTTAAGACAGAGTCTCACTCAGTCACCATGCAGTAGAGTGCTATAGCTTCATAGATCACAGCCACCTCAAACTCTTGAACTCAAAAGATCCTCTTGCCTGAGCTTCCGGAGTAGTTGGGATTATAGGACATAACACCTGGTTAGTTTGTTTCTATTTTTAGCAGAGATGACGTCTCTGGCTACTATAAAACTTCTGAGCTCAAGCTATCTGCCCACTTTGGCTTCCCAGAGTGCTAGGATTACAGGCATGAGTCACTGTGCCTGGCTGAGAACAACCATTTCAAATACAGATTTACACCAATACTCCTAACATAAGAAGTTAGTCATAGGGTGGCACCTGCGGCTCAAAGTGGTAGGGTGCTGGTCCATTATGCCGTAGATGGTAGGTTCAAACCCAGCCCTGGCCAAAACCTGCAAAAACTGCAAAAAAAGGAAAAAGTTAGTCATAAAATATAAACTGTTTTGTTCTTCACAAGTGATATGTGACATAGAATAAATCCCAAATGTTATAATTTTTAGTCAGATACCTTGTTTTATGCTTGATTATTTTTTTTTCTTTTTCTTTCGTTCTTTTTTTCTTTTCAGATTTTGGCCAGGACTGGGTTTGAACCCACCACCTCCAGCATATGGGGCCGGCACCTTAGTCCTTTGAGCCACAGGTGCCACCCTGCTTGGTTAATTTCAAATGATAGAAGAAACATAACAAATTTTCCTTAAATATTGTTTAAATTCCATTCTATGATATTTATTAGGCATTCATTGTATGACACTCATGAGACTAAGAACTGGGCATAGAGATGAATAACAAGTGCATCAATTAACCCCATTAACAATGAAATAGATCACATAGTAAAAATATGAGCAAAACACTGTGAAATCCCAGCGTAGACATGACCGGACATGTAAGTACCACGTTAGCACCAACAGTCTGCCTTTCCATCAGGGCGTTTTCCAGTGAAGGACCTTAATTGATCTGAATCCTCAACTACCAAACCTTCCCTCCCAACCTGAGTGTTAAGTCCCCAGAGAGAGCAAAACAGGTCAACAGAGGAGAGCAAAATATCAACCTTATCACTGAAAAAGGTGAAGTTTGAGGACAAAATCCTGAACCTCAAAATTAGATGGATCTCTTTATTCAATGTCAGTAAGAGAAAAACTTCAGGCCATAGTAGCTGATGGCCTCATTGGTTAAAATTCATGTCATAGATGAAAGGACAGGTCTCAAGAGAAAAAAAAAAGGAGCAAAAAGCTGAGCTACATATACTAATTCTTCACCCAAACTCATCCATCAGGTAATTTATTCCACCTACTTAGAAGAACTAGGGTACTGCTTATTATGATAAGGAAATATTAGGCAACAGCCTTCCTGTGGAAACTATAGGAGCGCAGGTATGTGGAAAACAATGCAGGCTAAATATGTATGTAGAAAAATCCTAATATGGCAGTGTAATTTCTTTTATCTGGAAACCCCAGTGCATCCCTAGCAGCCTGTAAGCATTGACAGATAAAAGGTTGGTTTGGTGGATGGGTGGAGGGATGGTGATTGGTGGCACCTCACCTATGGTTCATCTTACAAGGGTACAGGTGAATCTCTCTAAATGTAGAATATAAATGTCTTAGCACAATAACTAAGAAAATGCCATGAAGGCTATGTTAACCAGTTTGATGAAAATGTTTCAAATTGTATATAACCAGCACACTGTACCCCATAACTGCATTAATGTGCACAGCTATGATTTAATAAAAATTTTTTAAAAGCTTGGTTTCAGGATATTAATAGATTCATTCCTTTTCTAGACTTCAGCAAACAAGCAGTTCTCATAGCCGTGCTACCACCACATCTGCACTATTAGATGCTTCAAATGCTCCTGGAAACCTTCCTCTGCCATCCATTATAAGTAAAAACGAGAGAAAACAATGTTTTCTGCTCCTTAAGTAAATGAAAATTCATCAGTATTTTCTCAAAAGAAGGGATTTCGAAACTTTTCCTGACAGCTGAAATGTTTTATTCTTGCTGAGCACTGTTTAAAACTCTCCTCCAACAAAAATAACCATCCATAATTTTGTTATCTGTGCTACTGTTTATAAAATAATAAAGTGGGGACTTAAATAAACAAAGATAAATAAAAAGCAGATGTTTGACCAAAGCCATACATAATTCTGCAGCGCACAGAGATTTTTAGGGGCAAAGGCTGCAGCAATTCAGAAATGAAGGCTTTTGTTTCGTTCTTTATTAAAAGATAAAATAGGTTAAGGAAAGAAAAGAGAAAGAAAATCCCAGTACACATTTACACAGGAGCTTGTGAATATGACATGATTTGCGGATATCTTAAATTCCCCAGGGAAACACGGGAGCACCCAGGCTGCCTGACGATCATCACTCCCAAACTTAGATGGTCCCTTCCATTCCCCGCTGCAGATGTTCCGGGCCTTTCCCCAGGCTTCCCTCTCATCCTCGTGCCCTCTACACTTACCAGATGACCCATTTCCTGCCACATCAAAAATAAACACAGCTACCAGCATGTTCTTTCTCAAGTTCCTCCCCAGCCACTTTCATCTCCTCACCTGCTCCTAAATCTTTCCGGTCTTCCTACTCCCTTCCAAAGCTAATGTTGTACATCTGGGCTCTGCCCCACCTCCACCTTCTTTCTGTTTCCTCTCAATGTCAAATCCACGTACTTTCCCCCTCTTTCTCATACAGTGCTTTCTTCTCCCACAGTAGTTCCTTACCTTTATCACGTCCAGGTCTTCCTCTTTCTCATTTACCAAGTATTTAATACGACTGACCTTGTCTCTTTTTGAGCCCCACCCCCAGCTCTTCTGCAATGTTACTCTCTTTAATTCTTTATTTTTTAGGGTTTTTTTTGTTGTTGTTGTTGGGGGCTGGGTTTGAACCCACCACCTCTGTCATATGGGGCTGGCACCTTACTCCTTGGAGACACAGGCACTGACCCTTTTTTTTTTTTTTTTTTCTTTTTATTGCCCTCAGTAGAGTGCCCTGGCTTTACACTGCTCACAGCAACCTCCTACTCCTGGGATTAGGCGAGTCTCTTGCTTCAGCCTCCCTAGTAGCTGAGGTTATAGGCACCCACCACAATGCCTGGTTGTACTCTCTTTAATTCTTAAATGTACTTTCTTTCACTAGCTCCTTTTACTATTGTACATCCCTTAATTGTGATTCTTCTATTGTTTCCTTTATTTAACCAACTAATTCTACCTCTGGATCATGTCAAATATAATCATTACCTGATTCATTATCGCAGAGTGGTCTTGCGAATTTATCCTGTCTTTTTTGAGGTTAGGAAAGCATTTCTAATTGCCACCTAGATTAAGGTGACCAGACATCCCGATTTTGGCTGGACAGTCTGGATTTCTAACAATTTGTCCTGCATCCCATGGCGTATTTAAAAAGTCCTGATTTTTGGAAAGAGTGCAGGACAAACTAGGGAACAGCGGGAGAATGGAAAGGGAATATAATATTCGGCTGCTGAAAAGGTTAATGTAACTCGATTCGGGAATGAAGAGATTAATGTAACCTCATTTGGAAATGAAAAGGCTAATGTAAACTCCCTACTGGGCAAGGTCGCCCAGGTAAAATTGGTATCAGAAGGATACTGGCTCCCTCCCCAGCTTCTAGGCAAGGCAAGGACAATTAGCTGGGAAGGAGCCAAACTGTCAGCAACAAACAAGTAAGCCCCACCCCCTCACCCCCCCACCCCGTCCCCCGCCCCCCGCCCGGGGTCCCTAACCATAAACATCTCAGCCAATAGCCCCACCCCCACTCCCCACCCTGGTCAATGGTGTCCCGCTTTACCAATGTTAAAATCTGGTCACCTTAACCTAGATGTCTGTACCTTGATAGCCTATGGAAATCTACAACTTAGCAAGTTTTAGGCCAGGGGTTTTCAACCTGTGTGTTGTGATCCCTTTGTAACAATGAAAATACATCATAGCACCAAGAAGGTTGAGAACCACTGATTTAGGCATAGGGACAAACATCATCTTTTCACTGTCCCCATTTCTAAGTGGAAAAACATCCATTAGCATGCCTCTTCCTTGGGACAGATACATATCTTAATTAATTGGTGATCTTGCTATAAATCAATGAGCCTTCAGTTCTTGTTTCTTTAGGGAAACAAAGAAAACAAAGGTTCTTTAGGTTGCCAGCAGGGAGCACAGGTTCTGGTTAGCTACTTCATAATATTAATTTTTTAAAAAGATGAAAATAATACCGTAAGTTTTTGTCACAAAGTGCTCTGGGAATACATCTCCAAACTAAACTATCACGCTTAGTCAGAAGTGGAGGTTAGGAACCACTACAAAGAACTGGTACAATGAAAAGACCAACTAGAGATTTTCTACTTACAGTGGTAGAATTTCAGATATTTTAAATATGAGAAACACACACAAAAATTCAAGAGTTCTCTGCAGGGAGAAATGTTATTTTTTTTTTTTTTTGAGATGAAGCCTCAAGCTATCCCCCTGGGTAGAGTGCCATGGCATCACAGCTCATAGCAACCTCCAACTCCTGGGCTCAAGCCAGTCTCCTGCCTCCACCTCCCAAGTAGCTGGGACCACAGGCGC